>VZTL01059943.1:99355-165066 GCA_013400535.1 Scopus umbretta
AAGGAAAAAACCTTTCTTTTTTTTTTTTTTTTTTTTTAAAGAAGAATTTTTGCTAGTGTGGGCTTTTGCCCTGATGGGGTCACAGCAGCGTTTCCAACTTCATGGCATCCTGAACTTGGCCTGGCTGTGCCAGAGCTGTGGGGGTTTGCAAGCGCCAGAGCCTGGAGTAGCCGGAGCATCTCCTCCTGCCCGTCCCCACACAGGCGGCCACTCTCCCAGTCGCCATCTCCCACAGGCTGGTGGCTGCTCTCCCTGGGTGGGCTGCAGAGCATCCTCTTTTGCTGTGCTTCAGTTTGTTTTCTATTCATGGCCTCAAGCCGGAGGTAGGGGAAGAGCTGCTTGCTGCCTGTAGCTGCTTTCCATGTGTGTGTGCATAGATTTGCACTGATTTTCTCTCGTTATGGACTTTCTCGTATTCTCCCTCCCACAGGCGGTGTGTCGGGTTGTTTGCAGGCTCCTGCCTGTGGATAATTTCCTCCTCCTCCTTACTACCATTCACTCCCTCATCCCTTCTCCTCTTTCTCCCTCCTGATGGAGACAGCCTCTCACAGCCGGCTCATTTCAGAGATGTTTTATCACTGCTGAAGCCAAGATTTTTCTCTCTCCCATCATGCTTAGTCTGGAAGTGGGAGGGGGAGGCAGGTTTTGGGGTTGTTTTTTTTTCCCCAGCAATAAATAATTTCAGCATGCTGAAGAGGCAGGAGAGTGAAGCCGGCGTTAGGCTACATTGAAATACTCCATTTGTTCTGGAAGTCTTTCTCCCCTCTCCAGAAAGCTTCATCTAGTGTTTAATTTTAAAGCAAGTTACTATTATTTTTTGTTTTCTTATGTTCCAGAAGAGTTTCCCATATTATTTCGGCTTGCCTGGAGATTTTTACACACACCAGAACTTTTTACTTTGGCTTTTCTTTCCTCTCTGCTTTCTTTTTGCAAGGGTTAAAAGTCCCAAGTCAGCAAGGTACTTAAACACATGCTGAAAGTTAAGGGCTTGCCTAAGTGCTTTGCTGACTTGGAGCCAAAGATATTTTCTCAAGTCCTTTAAATGCTTCAGAACCTGAATTCAAAACGTTTTACAGAAAGTCCAGAATTCAAGTATCTCTTGTGCTAATAATGGTTGTAATTCAGTAGTGCCTTCAGATAGCTGGAGCTCTAGAGGTGGTGAGCTTCTGTATAACCTTACTTTCAGATAATATGCTTCCCTAAAATCTTCTGCTTCAAACCCAAGAGCTCTCCAGAGAGCTGGGCACGTTTATTTGTATTTCAGTCAATGAACATAACTGGCCTTTTAGCTGTTGTTTTGCAATGAGACACTCAAAGCTTTTAAGTGTTGAAATTTAGGAAATAATGGGCAATTAGTTCAAATCATGCTGAATGAATGTCTGCTCCTGAACTAACATTTGCTCATCATCCCCAACACAGCGAAGAAAAAAAACCACCAACTTGAGGGCTCTCAGAAACAGCAGTGTCAGTAATCAGAGGTTAGGAGATGCTCTCAAAGGCAGGCTTAGTTCCCGTTTCACAGAGCCTGAAAGCAGCACTGCTTTCTGCTTTTGAGAGTTTAGTAAGAGGGATAGCAATAAAAGTGGAACAGAGAGGGAATAACAGTGTCTAGATGAGCAGGAAAGGCTCTACAGAGGAGGAGGTGTTTCCAAAAATGGAGAAGCAGCCAGCATTGAATAGAAATTACAGTGCGGTTGCTAAGGTCTCTCCACGATGAACCTGGGGCCCTCTGCCACCAGCTGGCCAACGGAGGCCACTTGGAAATGCTCAGCTGCTTAATGAAGGGCATCTTCTTCAGAGGTTTTGGAAAGGGTGCTGGACACTGGTGCTTCAAGACACCAACAAGGGAGCAGGACCACACAGGAAATGGCTGCGTTCACGACCCTCTGAGGAGCTGCATGCACCCTATTCTGAAAGCACTCTGTGTTGTTGCTGGGAATGGGAAACCCAGCTGAAGGCTTCCAGCTTATCATCTTCGTCTTAAGGCTTTCTTTTCAGAGGTGGTATGATCGCTGCGTGAGCTTCTGCATTGTGCTTTGTAGGGGTATCTGCACAAGGCATGCAAAGCCTCTGTCCATATGCCCCAAAGCATCATGTGCTTGCAGTGTCCTGCTATCTTGTAGAAGCGCTCTGTGAGTAGTTCAGAAACCATCTGGGGACCACGGTCCTGCAGTCTTGTCACCCATGGCCCGGGTACAACTTCCAGCCCATAACCATAAATCCAGCCTCATTCATACCCTGGCTGGAGCCTGCTTCCAAGCTCTGCTCGAGATCCAGGAGCTCTGTCCTGGGGTCTTGTCGTAATCTGCAGTGCTTCTTTAGCTACACTCAGGGATTTATCTTGATATCTCTGGTGGAAGTAATGCTCTTTCCAGTGTGCCATGAGTCTGATATGTTGCCATCTTTCACCGCAGAGGTGCTTGCACCCAGCAGATGCTCTAAGTGACTGTCAGGCTGCAGCTCCACAGCTGTGCCACAGCTCAGTGTGCACCGGTGATCGTTTCCAGGCTTAGCTTTGCTTGAGGATCCTTTGGAGTGAAAGGCATGAAATGCAAATGTAATATCTCATTATTACCAAGGCAAATCCCGAGGCCTTGGCTTAATTGTTAATACAACCCCTGATGGGCAGAGTAGATGTAGCCTTATTATTAATATTGCTTTGAAATCATCACCAGGCTCCAGAAGTACAAGTGTTACTTGGAAAAGTGAGTGATGGTGACTGAGACAAAAAAAAATTAAAAAATGGGGAAATATCTTCCCATTTTATCAGCATCTATTCTTCCCATCCTCTGTTTGCTGTGCTGACAGCAGCTCAGTTCCTCTGTTATCCCATAGCCACATGCATAAAGAAAAGTCTTGGTGTTCCTACAGGTGGAAGAAATCCCTCTCTTGGGAAGAAACAAGTCCTGGTCTCTAACCCCAGTGAATGTAGGGATGGAGGAAAAAGTATTGGTGTTTCCATTGGGAGTTTCTGGGCACAGGACATCACTGGGAGTACTTCAGTGCTGCCCTGTCCCATCATGTCACAGTGCTGCAGGTTGCATCCCTGCTTTGATTTCTAAATCTAGCCTGGGTGATGCCTTTGAGCCCTGGCCCCACATGGAGCATGCCCTATACCTCCTCCTTGCTGGGTCTGGGTCACAAGAAGGAGGATGAACCTTCTGTACCTGTGGTTAAGAAAGCGGAGGAGTTTTTCCATCCTCGGGATGCAGAAGTTCATGTTTTTAGTTGCAGCAGTCCCAGCTTCAAGCCCAGCTGCTGCCGATCCACCCAGGGGTGTGAGCATTACATCTGCAAGCGACAAGCCACTGGCCTACAGCAGGCAAAACCCAAGCCAACAGACAGACAGAAAGAGCCTGAGGGGCTGAATTTTAGAGCTATTAAATGATTAAACGCAAGGAAAAAAAAAGTTAATTTAACATCGCGGTTGTGATTTTACACACCCAAGAGCCTGGAAATTGAGAGCTCTGCTTCTCACACAGGGATCGTAACTTGGCACTGCACAGATTGTACAGTATGTAAAATTAGACCGGAGAAATAGTAAATATGCTGCAGGGACCAATACTGTCTTGGCAGAAGGAGGATGGACTGAGTAGGACCCAACAGGTCTTTTACGCCTCTGACTTCCATAATTCTGTGCTAATAAAAAAAATATTGCACAATGCCTGATGCTAATCTGCAGCCTTGAGTGGGGTGAAGCGGGAGCCGGGTTGTTATGTGAACAAATAGCAGTCACCCCCCAGTGTATTTGCGCGGAGGAAGGCTGTTATTTGAGGGCGGGCGCGTGGGCATTGGCAAACAGTGATGGGGAAGTGTACACTGTGCACCGGGCTTAAAAGGCAGGTTGTGGTCAGTGGGGTGTGAGGCACCCCAACGTCTCTATCTAGCGCTGCCCCCCCCCAAAGCTCGGTAAGTACAGGTGGCATCTTACTGTTGCTGGACCACAATGAACTTTTCTTATGTTTACAGCTGTGATTTGGGCACCTAATTGTGAATCCTATTGATTTCTCCTTAAACGGCGTTGAAAAGCCTGATCTAAGTACTGTTTTGTGGCCTAGAGTTATTTGTCCTGTCTGCATGAAAAAGCAGGACCAGAAAACAAACCTTTAATTCATCCACGATACTAACACTAGTCACCCGGCAGCTAAGGGAGGAGGCTCAAGTGAGCCCAGCTTGGAGGATATCAGTTGGCTTTTTCTGCTGTTTGCTGAGTTCCCCTTAGTGCCGTTCATCTCCCTCTGGTCCTCCAACACCTTCCCCTCCATATCATACCACCCCACATGCTGGGGCAGCCACTATGTAGATGCAGGGGGTTGGAGGAGTTGCTGCTTTACCGGGGAACTGTTCTTCCTCAGGACAAGTCATCTCAGGTTGACTTCGCAAGGAAGCCGAGTAGGCAAGGTCCCATCCAGCCTTCCATTTGCCTTGGGATGAAAATGGTGTCATAGCTGAGCCTGTCCTGGCAAGGAGAGCAATTGGAGTCCTGGGACAGAGGCATTTTTGGACTAGAAGACCTAGAACATCCAAGTGAAGGTCTTAGCAAGACTTCCTGCTGGAAAACATAACAACACGTGAGCTCAGGTCCCCTCCTGGGATGCAAGAGCAAAGTCTTCTGGGGGGAAAAAAAAAAAAAAAGATCATGAGCACAACAGCATCAACAGCATCGAGACCTCTCTGCTGCAGAGCAGCTGAGACAGAAAAGCAGAAGTAGCAGCAAAGGCACATCTTCTCCTGGTCCTGCATATGGCAACACAAGACAAGGTATGCAACGGTTGCAGATAGGTACACACCAGCATTAGTATCCTCTGGCAGAGCTCAGTCCTACCCTGAAGCCATGGGAAAGGGCCCCTTCTTTGGGGCCTCCTACCCATGCATGGCTGGAGAGACCAGGTTGCCAAGGCAGGATGGACTTGGTTGCTATTTCCAGGTTCACTTGTCCCCTGTGGTCGAAGACAAGTTGGTGTTGGGGCAGCATGTTGCTGTACAGTCCCTGCCACTCCAACAAAAGCTGTATGTGATGGCACGTGGGGAAACAAGGCTGCCTCTGATGTGGAGCCCTGCTGGTTTTCAGCGAAGAGCACTGCCAGCATGATGTTCTGGGCTGATGTGGTTTGGCAGGTCTAAAGAGACTTGAGAGAAGCTCCATCCCAACATGGGACTGCCAAAAATGCACCAAGACCAGTACAAAACACAAGACATAGAAGTCCTGTCCTGGCACAGGGAGGGCATGCTCTGCCCTGGTGAGGTCCTGCTGCGATAGAGCCATTGATTCATCCAGTCTGATGGTGTGATACAAGTAGAAAAATGACACTGAAGTTACTCGTCTGCTAAGGCAGCTTCCCCCATCCTGCTACTATGTCTCCCAGCCAGGACTCAGCGTGGGACAACACTCCATAAGGCACAGGGAGCTGCCTCATCCCTTGGGGCTGAGCCAGTGCTGCAGCAAGGACTTGGCCCTCACTTCTGCAGCGAGTTTGTGTTGCTTCTGCTTCCAGTGGTGGATCTCTGTTCTGCTGTTTCCCACTGGGTTTAACACTGCATTTTCTCCCTAGGAAGATGCTTATTCCCTGCCACTGCATAGCCTTGTTGGCCTCTTTGCATGAGCCATGCAAGTGCCACCATCCTGACCATGCTGCCATCCCAACTGTGCATCCTGGAGCTTGGTCCCAGGGACAGCATGCCAAGCTGGTAGCAGAGCAGGCATCACACCTCCCCGCTGTTGGGTGATCAGATCCAGGAGGGACCCTGTGGCATAGATTATCATTTGTGACAATGGCATATGTGGCTGCAAAAGTGTCCCTTCATCCTCAGAAAGTCCCAGTAGATATTGCATTAAGTTTCATGGAAGAAGCATGACCTTCTTGCAGCTGAGTGGCTAGAGGGGCCACGAAGGCCCTTTTCACCCCACAATGGATATCCCTAGCTGGGTTTGGGGTGTAGCTGCAGAGAGAGGTGCGCTCAGCTGCAGAGCTGTGGTGGAAGGTAAGGCTGCTGCAAAGCTGGAGGAGAGCTGCTTTGGTGGCAGCAAGGCTTTTCTACCCCTCACGAGAGGACATTTTGTGGTCACATCCAGGCCGAAAGAAGAGGCTCTCCTGCCCTGGAGCTTACCCTGAGCCAAACATGCTGGAGGGGGAAAGTGCCTCCCTTACAAGACCTCTTGAAGTAAACCAAGGTCTGCTTCCAGGCTATCATGGAATGTTTGAGTACAAGTCCTTTAGCACCCATCTGTTATCTCTTTAATTAAAGTCTCTTGCTAATTATTTTTTCTTGTCAAGAGAGCAAAGCTGCTGACTCCAGGGATTTACCAAAGTAGTGCAAACAAACCTGGGCTCTGCTTGCTACAATTCTTCATTAATGGACAAAATTAACTTGAAACGGTCCATATCTTTGGCTACGTCAATGACACTTAATTACACCTGTTTCCTTACAAAGACGTATCTAGTTTTAAATCACTTGTGGAAGAACTCCCTCCTTAAGCATGAAATTCCTCCTCCTTGAAGGGAAGGTTTCTGCTGGAAACAAAAGCTGTGCAAAGACCAAGTGGCACCAGAGGGAATAGATGTAAGGAGATCAAGGATGCAGTGTGCTTCAGGAAGCTGGTGCTGGGGAACCCTCTCCACTGCCAGAGGCTGTTTCATCTCAAGAAGGGCAGACCTCAGGGCTGGGAAGCTGCAGAGAGGAGCAGAGCTACCAGCATCCCTTGGGCATGGTCAGTGATGCTCATGCCAGCCAGCACGGGTACAGGAGCAGGAGAGGACCCACAGTGTTGTGCTACCACTCTGTGAGACCCAGACCCAATGGCCAGGAATGTCCTCCTCCATGCAGGAAGGATGACAGGAGATGGCCAAGCCACCTACTCCCCAGGCACTGGCACATGAGACATTGCTGCAAGGAGGCAGGGCAGTGTGGGACAGAGCTAAGCAGAGGCTCTTACAGCGGTGGCCTGCCAAAGTGGGGATCTGTGCTCTCCTCCTTCCCTCCGCATGTTGGCTGGTCTCTTTCCCCCTGCCCTCCCCATGCTCTGGGGCTCCCTGCTCATCTCCTGTGGGCTTATTCATTTCATTTATCATGGGAAGTTGCAGGGTGCAAGACCTTGCTGGTTTATCTGCTTGGAAAGCTCTCGGCATAGCCCCGGCACTGTGTAAATACTAAATGTATAATTTATGAATGCATACACAGAGAGCTAATTAGTTGCTGAGATGATTATTTGTGGCTAGTTGCTTAGCTCTGGGGTGGAGGTACAAAGGCTACCAGGGGTGATGTGAAGGCCCCTCTGTTTGAAGGCTCATATGTAATTCTCCATCCCACTGCAGAACTGCTCCGCATCCTCTAGGGGGAAGTGGGGACGTGTCATTTCTCACTGCCTCAGTTTCCCCATCTGCAAAAGAATCGTAGAATCATTTAGGTTGGAAAAGGCCCTTAAGATCACCAAGTCCAACCATTAACCCAACACTGCCAATTCCACCACTAAACCATGTCCCTAGAGGAGCAGAGCCAGAGGCTGTGCATCCTGCAGAGAAGAGTGTTTGTGGCTGTCCCCCAAAATGCTTTGGTGCCTTCCTTTTGCTCTCACTGTGCTTACACTAGTTGCAACCTTGCAGTGCATTTGGGCAGAGGGCTTCAGGGGGAACAGTTGTCCCCATCTGCCTGCGAATTGCTGTGATGGCAAGGATGGTTTTGGCCCCTGTGAGTGCATGCTGGTGGTTGGTTCACAACAGGCCCTGGCACAAAGAACCCCACTGAGGGGCTGCAGTGAGCGCTGGTGCTAGGAATCACTGTTCAAGAGACGCTTTGGGCATCTGGGCAGAGATGCCCGGATCTGCATCCGTGACGCAGCTCCATGCATGCTGCACAGGGCAGTGCCCAGTGGCATGCTTGCCCTGGCAGCTGCCCATACTGGCAGGGTAGGAGCCTTGGTGGGAACAGAGGGAGAGCAGCCGGTGGAGATGCTGGGACAGCAGGAGGGTCCTGAGAGGAGTTTTGCTTCTTCCCAGCACAGCGCATGCCAGGGCAGCCCTTGGGTTTGCAGAGTTTCCCTGTCTTGTTGGCCTTGCGGTCTCGATGCAGGTCACGATTCATTAGGAAGGAAAACAAGGATGATTCTGTTGAGGAGCTCCAGTTGAGTAGGATGGGTTCAGAAAGCATCAGATGTGTTCCCTTGGGCCCTGCAGCTCGGCTGCTTCATTTCATCTTCTCTCTGTGTCTTCTATTTATTTGGTCTGGCTGAGATGGAGTTAATCTTCCCCATAGCAGCCCTCACAGTGCTGTGCTTTGTATGGGTAGCTAGAAAGGTGTTCATAACACCCCGGTGTTTTGGCTGCTGCTGAGCAGTGCTTGCACAGTGTTGAGGCTGTCTCCCCAGCATTTCCACCCCTCACCAGTAGGCTGGGGGTGGGCAAGACCTTGGGAGCAGGCGTAACCAGGGCAGCTGACCCAAACTGACCAAACGGGCATTCTATACCGTATGACATGTGCTCAGCTATAAAAGCTAAGAGAAAGGAGGAGGAAGGGGGCGGGGGGCATTTGTTGTTTGTGATGTTTGTCTTCTGGAGCAACCGCTACGCTTACTGAAGTCCTGCTTCCCAGGAAGCGGCTGGACATAGCCTGCTGATGGGAAGTAGAGAATAAAATCTTTGTTTTGCTTTTGCTTCTGCATACAGCCTTTGCTTTTATTAAACTTACCTTGACCCTCGAGGGATTTTTTTTGGACTCATTTTCTCCCCCCTGCCACTGTCCTGCTGAGGAGGGGAGTGACAAAGCAGCTTGGTGGCACCTGGCATCCAGCCAAGGCCAACCCACCACACTCTCCCTTGGGCCACTGTCCTGTTGTTCCCTGTTGCTTTGCAGTTGCACAGATTGCATGCACCAAGTTGTCACTCATCATCACTGGGAGAGCAGCAAAGCATCTCACAGCTTGTTTTGTTGAGCTGCCCCACGTCCACCGTGAGAGCTATGTTTGTCTGTCCCATGGGCAGCTCCTATCTTCCCTCCACTGCAGCTTTGAAGGGCTGTGGGTAAAGCTGTAATTTCTGCCCTTCCTATGCATCACCACAGCTCCTCTCCAGCTCTGGGACTTTATGTCACCAGCCATGCTGCACCTGGCTGGCATGCTATGCTGCAACAGATGATGTGGCCCTTGGTAGGGCTGGATGCTCAGAGGCATGTTACACCTTGGGATGCAGCATCATAACCTCTCCCCATGATGTGTGCTTCACTCCTGTGCTGTCACCTGCCCCAAGAAGCAGCGTAATTTGGAGAAGCAGGGTGGTGTAGGGGCAGGGCAGCATCTCTAAGGATCAGTTCTAGCCAGTGATCACAGCAGTATTGGTAGGAAGGGATCTTTGGAGGTGTCAAGTCCAATGTCCCACTCAGAAAAGGACTATTCCCAGCAGTAGACCAATCAGCCATGGCTTTGTCAACAGAGCCCTGACAACCTGCAAGGATGGAGATCCCCTCTCTGTGTGGCTATCTGTCCCAGGGCTGCACCACTCTCCTGGAGAATAAAATTTCCTCCATGTCCAACCTGAACCTCCCAAGTTGCAGGCCCTGGTTGTTGGCCCTTGTTCTGCCCATGCCACCAGTCAATGTCCACCCAGCAGGGCTGGCCCTGCATCACAGGCATAATCTCAGCCACTGATCCGATGTGTCACCAGTGATGTGATGACCAGGAGCAGAGACAAACCGCCCTCCCCTCCCTGCTCGAGAGAGACATGAGGCTCTGCATGAGCTGGGGGCATGAGGGTCTTGCCCATACCCTGTCTGCAGGAGGTGGAGGCCCCAGTAGAAGCTCTGGTCACCCTTGCCCATCCCTATCGTAAAGCAGAGCTGGTGTCCACAGTGCAAGACAGGGCTGCTCCAGCTTTGGGAGGGTGCTGCCCTTTCTCAAAGGGAGGTGACACCTGCCAGTGGGGCTGCCGTATGTTCACGTGGCGGTGTGGTTGGGTGGGACTCCTATGGCTGCATGGGGCAGGAGGGACATGGGGACCTGGCTCAGCTCCAGTAAGAGCCTCAGCAAACCCAGCTAGGGGAAACGCCTCCTCCAAAGCTGTGCTTTGGGTTTCTCCTTCATCAGGGGCCTTAAATCATTGCCTTGGAAAGGAGCATTGCTTTCAAAGACCTGTCTTCCAGGAATGTCTCCCTCAGCCCTTCTGGATGAGTGCCAACATGTTTGCACTGTGTTAAGGACAAATAGGAAATAATTCAAGGTGCCTTTTCCCCCTTCCCAGTTTAGTCCTGCTGCCAAACAAGCTCTCCGCCACAGTCCTGAGAAGGAGAGCTGGGCACCCCAAAGCTTCACCCCACTCTCAAGTCTTCTTGGGGGCCAGGCATTGGGCAGTCAGGAGGCAGGCAAGGTAGGCAGGTCTGTGGGTCCATCACTGCAATAAGCCTTTCTCCGTGCAAGGCTGGCGGGTAGTGCAGCATCTCCAGTGTCTCTGCTGAGCAGATCGCCAAGTGTAAGGCCAGGAGAGTCAATGGCCTTTTGTGAGCTAGCAGGAAGAGGAAAGAGAAAATGTCTTTGTCTTATGCAATAGAAGAAATTAGAGGAGAACTTGAGTAAGGTGCTGGGACTTTTACTTTAGATCTGTTGTCTGTAACTACTATCACTGTGTATAACTGTCCATCTGCCTAGTCATCTGTCCATCCATCCATCCATTCATCCAACCATCTCCACAGCCATTCAAACAGCCAACCACCCATTCAACTCCACTGCTGTTCATTGGTCCTTCTACCCTTCCTCCCTCCCTCCACCAGCCCACCCATCTGTCCACCTATGCCTCCATCCACATACGCCGCCAGCCAGACAGCTGCTTGTACTCTTCTCCCTCCATCCTCTTGCACATTTCTGCATCCCCTTATATGCCCATCCATCCATCCACTTGCATAGTCATCCATCCTTTCATCTTCATACACTTCCCTCCATCCCATCTGTGCCCAGCCAGCCAGCTGTCCGTCTGTCTGCAATCACATGCATTCAGTTTTCTGTACATCCAGTCCATCTTCTTCCACGCCACTGCCTATCTGCCTGTTTATCTGGGCCCATTCCAGCTACCCCTCCTCACATAGACACACCAGCTTAGATGTTCTCCCCTATTTCTGCCTGTCAGTATATGCTCTAAACTTTTCTAAAAGACTTGAAACACACTTGTCTGTTCAGTGCAGTTTCTCAAAGGTCCCCACCCTTTACTAGTGTCTGATGATTCTCAGGCATCACCAGCACCTTACTTGCTACCCAATTTTTTGTCATTTGTTCTTAGCACCTCCTTTCCCAGCAGGGATAGCATTCTCAAAGGTGCTGCTTCCCCCTCTGAGGTAGGTGTCCTGACAAACCAATCGCAGGAGGACTCAGACCTGCCACAGTCTCCCACAGGGCCAGCTTCACCCTGGAGCTCTGTCCTTTGCAGATGGGCTCAGGCTGTGGGCTTTCACACAAGGAATGGCTGGATCATGCCCACGTGGTCCCACCTATCAGCAGGACCCAAAAGCACCAGCATCATCTCGAGACATCAGTCTAGAGAGGGAGAGAATAGCAGGACAACCATGGGGAGTGCTTCTCCCATCCCTCCCCACCACCAGCTGCCTGCAGCCTCCCTAGGCTCACTGGGCAGCTCAGTGTTTTACTGCCCTGTGTGGTGTCTTCTGCTGTGGATTCATTTAATCACTATTTTCCCCCAAATGTTGACATCTAGAGCATCAGTTGGACATGGGTTTCTGTAATATAATCACACTGTGCAAAAAAGCATTTCTTTTCCTTGTTTTCATTTGCTTCCCCTTAATTATTTTATTAGAAGAAGGAGCAAGCAGTCCTCTATTCGTCCTCTCCATGTCACTCATCATTGCTTAGGTGTCTATCGTGTCTGCTCGGTTGTCTCCTTTTACGGATGAAGGGATCGAGTCTGTTAAGCCATCCTAATACTGGGGCTGTTTCCAGACTTTGCTCTTCTCCATTTTCTCTCTCTGCTCCGTTTTCAGCTGAACTGTACTCCTAATGGCACAGGGACAGATTTCTGCATGGCTTTTAGGGTACAGTGCTTTCCATTTTCTTGTCAATCCCTTTCTGAATAATTCCTAGCATTGGGTTTGCTTGTTCAGTCACCACTGAGATGATGTTTTCGGAGAAGTGAGCACGGTAACTCCAAGATACGTTTCCATGGAGGCTGCAGCTCATTTGGAGTCACGAGTGGTAGGGGAAGCAAGGCTTGATTTTCCTTGTGTGCATCCCTGTGTATTTATTGACACAGTGTTATCGCTTGGTGAGTCTGTACCGTGATGTCCTTCTGCAACACTTCTGCACCCAACTGTAATTTGGCTGCCCTGACAGCCTCAGTAGCACGCTGCCTCCTCTCACTGCCTTAACCCCCTTTTCCCTGTGAGTTATGGGGGTGTTGGGCAGCTCTGATCCAGCTCTGATCTCTGTCCAACTTCACCAGTGACGTCTTCTACTGCCACATCTGACCGCTTGTTCTCACCTTTGGTCTCCCGACCTTTAGCTGCTATAAATCCTTGCAAGGACTTGCCTCGTATGTCAGGGCTGCTCAGTTTCCTTGGGAGGCACCTTGTCAAATGTGTTTTTGAAACCCAGGAGTATTTTGAGAACCGAACAGCCCTTGTCTGTGCACAAAGGCTTGATGAAGCCTTGAAGGAACCTCATCGTCTGCTCATCCCCCTGTCCTGTTTCACCCCATGTCATGAACACACACAGTTTTATCCTTGCCACTTGCAACTCAGCACAGCCATTGTAGCAACATGGGAAAGTTTCAATTGCTAAGGATCATTAATGAATGTCAGCTTGAGCTCCTGTCCAGAAACCTGAGAAAATTCAATTAGGCAGCTGGTGCCCAATGAGCTGTGTTGCCCCACTCGCAAGATGCTAAATCAAACAGCTCAGCAAGGCGTCGTGTTATTGTAGACAGAGAAGAAAAGCCAGGCAGGGAGACAAACAGCATAGCATGCACCAAGCAGCTGCCCCTTTCCAAAGTATGGCACAGTTAGGTTGCAGTCCTCCCACCTGATTTTCTGGGCAGGGAATTGCAAGGACAGCTGCCTGATTTCCACCTCTGCTAGTAAATAACTTGAGTTTCCGGGTGACAAGTCCTGCGGCTTTGTCTCCTCTCTGCTGGGAATTTCTGCTGTGTGCATTTGGTTTGCATCCTGCAACAAGTCGTGTAGGTACAAAAGAGGCAATGACTTGCTGGTATGAGCACCTGTCTGTGCTGTGGGGCATTTGGCTGTTGCAGCCCTGACATATCTCCTCTAAGGTGAAGGTTGGAGAAAAGCATCTTGTGAGATGGAGGTGGTCCACAAGTTGTGATCCTCTGGTCCTTGCCAGCTGATCCACTCTGGTCTAAGGTTAAAATAAATCATTACCAGAGCCAGGAGGAGAACTTGGGCTTCCCTGGCCTCCAACAGAGTGTCAGTCCATGCCCCAGTCCTTCCCTCAATTCCTACGCAAGTGATGGTAAGATGCTGTTTCTAAGGCAGCCCTGCCCATGGGGCTCCGAGCTCACTTGGTTTTCTCTTCTTCCTCTCCACAGACAGCCACATCCAATATGAGCGGGTAGGTGCAGATGTGACCATGAAGTGTGGCTCCATGGACTGGGATGCAGCTGTGACCTGGACAGCCAATGGCACCGACATCGATGAGTCCCACCTGAATGGGTCCTACCTGATCCTGAAGAATGTTGACCTGACGCAGAGCGGGCAGTACTCCTGCTACGAGGGATCCTCCTGGCACCTCAAATACCAGACCTACCTGAGGGTGGGAAGTGAGTACCCTGGCGTGTGGCACTGAAGGGGACAGAGCCATGTTCTCTGCTCCCCCCTCACAGCCCCCTCCTGTGATGCCAACCCCTGTACTGTCCATACCTACAGTTGCCTGCTGCACCCCACCATATGACCTCCCCACAGTGTACTAAGGCTAACCCTTCCCGCCCCAAACTTTGCATCAAAGCTGATTGATTAAATGATGCCCCAGGAGTAATTTGGGAAGGGGTGTTGTTTCTCCATCCAGCCTGGTGCCACAACCACCATCTCTGTAGGTGGAGAGAGTTGAGGCTGAGCTGTCAGAAGGGATTGCAGCTGGGTAGGAGAAGTCCTCGCTGGGGTTACTGCAGCATGGTTTCAGAGGAGCAGCCAAAAGGTGGTGGCAGTTGCTGTGTTTGCAGAGCCCCTGTGTACTGGCATGTTGGAAGAGAGCAGCATGTTTCCCAGGATTTTGCATATCTTAAGTGCGAGATGTGCTGATTCACAGGTCTCATTGTGGGAGATAAGAGTTGTGCTATATTTCACACAAGGCTGAGAGCTGATAGCAGCTGTGTGTTTGGTGGGCTGCTGTATTTGTACAGCTGATAGCAACTGTGTGTTTCACCGTACAGCATCTACAAACAGCAGTGGTGGGCGTCTGGGAGCACCAGCCAGTATAGCTGACTGTGGGATGGTAATTGCTGCAGAGGATGCTGCGAGGCACCAGCTGGAAGTCCCACCAGATGGGGACAATAGGGACTCATTGTGTGGCTGTACGTTCCAGGGTTTGGAGGACATGGCAGAGCCTTTCTCAGCTCCTTGCCTCACCTTCCACACCTTTCATTAGAGCCAGGGTGGCATTTCCATTCTAGACTACGGTCTGGGGTAGAGGGTCACAGAAGGACCAGCTGTGACCTGCACAAGCCCTGCATATCAGGCAGGAGGTGCATTGCACCTGTAGGTCAGACTGAAGAAATCCATGTTTCACAGATGCTGCATGGTGTCCAACCCATGGTTTAGGGTCTGCTGGGAGGGATCCTGGCACGTGAGCTAAGGCAAAGGAGTGCTGGAAGAAGCTGAAATGCAATGTGAGAAGCAGGCAAGGGGAGGAAGCAGCCATCGTAGGGCAGGGGGTACAGCAGTAAGTAGGTCTCGGGGCTTGGAGCACGGCAGACAAAAAGGCACTGGCAGATGAGCCAGGGACCTCTCGGCCATGCTGTCAGGGTGAGGAGGTGCTCACAGGTAGTTTGGAGGCAGGGAAGGCAGGAGCTGGGTGCAGCACAGGCAACAGTGGGAGGAGGTTGTGTGGCTCCTCTATTGGGGCATGTGGTCACCAGATCCCATCTGGGGAAATGTCCCAGGTCATGCCGGTGCACAGGAGGCTGCAGCCCAGGTCTGGAGGAAACATGGGAGGGAGCTGCAGCCTCCAACCCCCTCCTCTCCAGCTGTGGCATCACCATGACTTTGCAATGGCTCTTCCATCTGCTAAGCACCTCGCTAATAGTAATCCCTGTCAATCCACTCAGGGACCCGTGGGAATTGCTCAGCGTTAGAGCCCAAATCCTGCTGTTTCCTATTACTGTGTGTTCCCATTTGCTGGCGGTTCACATCCCCCACGAGCACCAGACAGCTGAGGACCTGGGTCAGACACCGCAAGGGCCACTAGCCCCGGGAGAGAGGGTAACAAATAAATAAGTGAATGCCCAGTGTTGTTAATGCAATTAAGTATGCAAGGACCTAATCAGGTGAGACGCTTTTAGTGGTAATTAATTTAATTGCCCGGATTTTAATTTAATGTTCTCCACGAGTTTTTTCGTCCCAGTGCTCCCACCCCCAGCTCCTGCCTACAACCCCCCAACTTTCTTGCTCTGCAGGGTGTGATTGATTTCCTGGAAGTGCATGGGGTGGCATTGGTTTGGGAGCATCGCAGGAGGTGATGAGTATGAAGACTGAGATGGGCATGGGCATTGACATGGAGATGGAGATGGGTGGCTCATGGGAGGTTTGCAGCATGGCCTTGTGGCAGCACCACTGCTGCAGCTGAGTGCAATTGGAGCCCTCACTTGGGATCTGAGGGATCCCCAGCCTGGGATTTCAGGCACCCGAACCTGGGATTTGAGGGATCTTGGACTCATTTCATTTCAATTGGATGGGAAATTAAATGAAAACAGGCCTGTGCCTGCATTTTCGCCTCTTACTGGGGCAACAAAAAAGGTGGCGGCAGCAGGAGTGAGAGTGGGGGCTGCACAGATCTGGGGATCTTGTTAAATAAATGATGGTACCTGGAGCATGCTCTGCAAGTGAGGCAGGGGCACTCCCAGGCAGACAACACTGCAGGAAGGATGTGGGGAGGGAGCAGAGCAGCAGCAAGGACCGGGAAAGGTTGTCAATTAGCAAAGCAAGCTCCATCATGGGGGTCAGCGAGCGCAGGAATAAAGGGAGACCTGCCAGGAGTCAAGCTGAGCGAGACCTTGCAGAGGAAATGAAAAGAGGGGTTAGCCGAATAAATACAGAGCAAACAAGGAGAGAAGAGCGGAGCTGGCTATGCAGACAGGTTTCAGGGGAGATTAAAGGTAATCTTGGCAGAGCCCAGTACCAAATGAACCCTACCAGCTCTAAGCGGTGATGCTGAGAGCGAGGGCAGCGCAGGCTGGGGGAGAGGAAGGAGGATAAAACCTGGAGACAGTCCTCTGCCGTGGAGGCACCTTCAAAGAAACCTGTGCACTGAAGGCTTTGGGAGCACCTCATCCCCAGGTGAGGACATCTCCTGTTCATTAGCAAGGCTCATTAGCAGCTGAGAGGTTATTGGCGGTACCCAGTGCCATAGGGAGAGGTGATGTGTCTCCTGTGATAGAGAGAAGGAAAAATACCGATCAGACAGCCTGACCCCACAGCATAGTGGGGCCACAGGGCATGCTTGGAAGAGGGAGCAATTAAAGACGTGGAGACAAATGGAAAATGGGAGAAAAATATAAGGAGGACTTGCCAGGGATATATCACACCAGATTAACCTGATAGCTCTCTTTGATAAGGGAACTGATTTCCTAAACCCAGAAATGTGGTCGATGTAATCTGTCTTGACTTCAGTGAAGTATTTGCTATGATGCCACATGGGAAATTATGAGTTAAACCAGAGAAAATGTGAATTAGTACTAGAGTTGGAACACAGCTTAGGAAATGGCTAAAGGGGATCAGATTGTGCTGAAAGGGGAGCTGCTGGGAGGGATGGGGAGCTTCAGCATCTGCCTTCAGGCAGCTCTCGGTGGTGTTTCCCGTAATGGCTCTGACCCAGAAGGAGCAGAGAGCTCCAGTTGGACATGCCAGTGGCTGCAGAGGGACCCCAGGATTTCTGGGGATGTCACACGGCAGGTGCCAAAATGCTCGGTGAAGAAGGTCTATGCGCTTCAGCAGATGGGAAGGAGGACACGGATAGCTCAGCTGGTCCTTGGAGTGGGGTTTGACAGCCAGGTCCACATTGTGGAGGACGTGTCCAGGAGCCCAGTACCACCCAGGGGAGCGCAGATGACTGGGGGTAACTGGCTGTCTTGTCCCTTGGTAGGGGCACCAGTGTATATGCAATAAGGACAGCATGCATCCAGGAATGGGGTGGCCAGGGATGGAGAGCCCACCTCGGAGAGGAGGAAGGGCTGAAAGGCTTGCTTATCCCTAAGAGTCCCAGATCACTCATCTCCAGGGTGTGAATCACCCTGAGCACAAACCAGCCCAGGGGATGGTGGCACTTCTCCAGGGCAGCCTCTTCCAGGGGACTTCGAGCAGCGTCATGTTGCTCTGCCTCCTTTCTTCAGGCAGCTGAGCATGGGGTGAAGCTCAGGAGAGCAACCAGGATGCTCTGTGTTTATCTCCAGTGGATCATCTGCCCTGCAGTCTGGAGAGTGGCAGATGCCCAACCATGGCCTGAAGCAGCAGGCGATGGGGCTGGGGCTTTTTGTATGCCAGCCATCCCAGAGCTGAGCCTGGGACTGAGCACCGGGAGCAGGCAGGAGGGAAGGGAAAGCTCCAGGTACCAGGAGCGCAGTGCCAGACTTCTGGCTGCCCCCGTGAGCCACAGCTCTGCATTTGGAAATGCGCGGCTGGAGGGCCCAGGGATGGATATAACAAAGACGTTGGGAAATAATGTGCTCTTGAGGTTTGGCACACGGCTCCGTGCATTACAGAATGTTATAAAAATACTGCTAATGGGCCAGAGAGGAGTGGAAATGCGCAGCGGAAAGGCTGCCAGAAGCCGTAGAGTGCACATGGGAGCGGGGAGGCCTTGTGTGCAAAGAGGGGAGGGAGGGAGGCAGCCAGGGTGGGCGTCTGTCCTTCCGCTTCCATCCCTCCATCCCTTCGTAACCTGCTTATCTCCATCCTGACCCATCACTTCTGCCTGTTTGCACCTCTCCTTTCGCCCTTCTGCCCAGCTTTGGGGATGCCCAAGCGATGCCAGCTGTGCTGCTGCCTAATGGGGCTGCTACTGGCTGGGCTGGGATGCCTGCAGGGGTGGGGGTCTGCATGGGAGAGAAAATACAACAAAATCCCTTTGCAGCAGCAGGGTCACAGGTCAGGATGCGGGCAGTGGAGTTGTCCTCCGCATCGCAGTGGTGGCACAGGGGTTCGTAGCCTGGTGCCAGCCCCAGCCCTGCCCCATGGGCATCGCTGCCTCCCAGGCGACGGTGGGAAAGGGACTGGCAGAGGGTAAGCAGCTCTGGGCTGGCCTTCTTACTCCATGTCTGTCACTGCAGTGGCTGGCGAGAGAAAGGGGAAAAAACATGCGGTTTGACAGAAAACGACATGGAAAAACAACCAAATTAACAGAAAAACAAACAAAGCAAAACCAGAGAGAGGGAGGGGGGAAGGGGCAAAGCAACAGGAACCACATGTGAGTGAGGAGGCTGGGAGAGCCCGAGTGTGTTCTCTGGCCTGATTAGCAAACGATCAAACATGGCCACTAATAAATAATCAGAGCCTCCCTTTTCTCTGCCTTAGAAGTCCCTTTCCTCCCAGCTGGGCTCCAGCTGCAACTAGAGGGTTGGACTGCAGTTTGCATCTTTTTTTTTTTTGTTATTTTTATAACTTTTTGTCTTTTTTACCTACCCAAAATAAAGAAGAAACAAAGAAGGTAACAACCTTTCCATTTAAGACATGCACCTCCAGGTCCCCAGGAGAGGGATGGAGCACCAGGACAGGTGTGAGCATCCCACGATGGGCACGGGCTAAACAGGGGAGGAAAGCAGTGCCAGGGACCGGTGTCTGCCCGGCTGCACCCGTACATTGGTTTGGTGGGAAAAACTGCAGGAGGGTACTGCTGGCACGCTGGCTTGGGAAAACAGAGGCTTGGCTGGCTCTGTCAGTGAGGATGCCTCTGCCTCGGAGTAGGGTGCCCCTGGTCGGGCCAGTGCTCCTGCCACTGGCACAGATGCTGATGGAGAAGCATGGGCTCTGGGTCAGCGCGTGCAGATATTTCCCTGCTCATGTCCAGCAATCTGTGACGCAGAGCTTGTTTTGTTTTTTTTTTTTAAAAGCCCTTTTGATGGATTTTTCCCCTATGAACTTATCCAATCCCTTCCCGCAGCCATGTAAACTGAGGCTATTTCGAGAGCAGCAAGTTAAACATGACTGCGACCGTTCCCTGGCATTGGGACCAGCTGGCAGGAAGCAGCGCCCACCCCTGCGATTCATCTCTCTCACTCTCCAAATGTCCTGCTGCCCCTCGGGGACCGCCCCGTGCAAGATCAGCCCCAAGGCTATGCCCAGGCAGTGCTTGGGGCAGGACTATGTTAACCTGGACCAAACTTATGGCAGGGATGGAGGTATGATTAGCTTGAATTTATATTCAAGCATGTGGCTGCTGATGTTCCACCATCAGGAGATGTACCCCAAAGATGTTGGGCTTACTACTATGGATGTAGTTGATTTTTCCCTACATGCCCGCAGTGCTGGGGGCTGGGCAGTGCAGGTGCAGTGGCTCTGGGGCGCTTCATGGCTAAGCATCACCCCCAATTCCCTGAAAGCTGCGGGAAAGGACCATTGCAGACAGGGTCAACCAGATTGCAAGAGTGCCTTGTTCATCGAAATTTGGCTTTGCTTCATGAGGCATGTGTGCTCTCCAATCGCCACCTTTCCATGCCTAGCTGTCTGTTCACGGCTGGGAAAACTCAACGGATGGGCTTTGCTGCCTGTGCCCAGATTTCAGGTCTTGGCCTGGCTGGGAGCTGGAAAGGCATGCTGGGTAACGATATGCAAATTGCCATCCCTGCTTTTTAAGGAGAAGGCCAAAAAAAAAAAAAAAAAAACACCCAAAAAACCCACCACACTCCCAAATGCAATTAGTTCTAATCAAATTAGGAGCCCGACTGGAAAAACAAACATGTTTCCAGGCAGCAGGCGACCTTTCTGCCCTGTCCAGTGGGATGCACGCTGCCGTGCCCCAGCGGGAAGGGCTGAATGAAGCGGTGCCCCGTGGCCCGCGTGTGCGTGCACTCGCACGCTCGCACCCATGCGTGCACGCACCCGCACCCTGCATTCCTCCCATCCTTCCCCTTGCTGGGCTGGGCAGCCTGCCCAGCTGCAGCATAGCAGAGTGATGCTTCTTTGGCTCGCTGCATAAAATATGATAATCTGGGGCAGCCAGTGTCAGAAACAATAAAAATATCCCCTCTCCCATCCTTGCAGCCCCCCTCTTTGTGCTGGGAAGCTGGGGGCAGCAGGGAGCGCACGGCAGCGAGGCAAGCGGAGCGGCACGTGGCATTTATTAGGTGCTGCAACATGGGACCACAATGCTGGCAGCTCTGCCCTGGCGCCACCAATGCTGTGGCCTGCGGAATCCCTGCCTGAGGGAGGAGCATGCCCGGGAGGTGGCCAGCACTTGCAGGGTCCCGTGTCCCATGGCATGTCCTCACCAGCACCTGAAGGGACGTGGCTGGCCCCATGTTTAACCCCAGCGACCTATAAGGTCATACTGGGTTGGGTGGTGTGGAGATCTCATAGCTTCACTCTTCACCTGAGTCACGATGTGAGCATCACATGGTGTGAGAGCATCAATAAGCAGAGAAGGTGGTCAACCCCTTGCCAGCTCGCTCCCCAGGACAGAGGTGGGGGAGTCCTGGGGTTGCCAGTGACCAGCCAGAGCCAGGGATGGAGCATCCATCAGAGGGATGGTGCTCCCAGGTGCAAGGACCACCTTGGCAAGCACCTGGAGGGGTCCCAAGCTTTAGACCTAGGTGTGAAATGACCCCAAAGGCTCCCTGTGCATCCCCTCCTGCAGCAGGGCTGAGGATGAGCTCATGGGGTCGGGTAGGGGGGAAGAGCTTCCTGGGAAACCCTCTCTGTCCTCGTCTAGCATGAATGCCGAACGCTGCGTGCCACGCCAGCATCCCGTGTCTTGGGCAGATGGCAGCATAGCCTCTTCCTGCTCTCCTGAGGTTTGTTTATCCTCCTTAATGTGACAAAACCAGCCCTGTAATTAAAGAAGCCCAAGTCCAGTCTAAACAGCTTCCCACAACCCCTGCTCCCCTTGCCTTGCAGTGCCGGGAATTAGGGATGCCTGGGGCTGGGAGGACAAAGCCTTCTTGGCCATGGTCTGGGACTGTGCCTGCTGGGGGGAGTGGAGGGGACACACACCAGTGCTCTGTTTACACTGGCCTCTGCACCAGGAAGGATCTCAG
This sequence comes from Scopus umbretta, assembly GCA_013400535.1. NCBI lineage: Eukaryota > Metazoa > Chordata > Aves > Pelecaniformes > Scopidae > Scopus > Scopus umbretta. The sequence continues at coordinate 120,760 of VZTL01059943.1, forward strand.
CTGATCCTAAGTACCCCTTGTCAAAATATTTGGTGTGAGCTTCCTGCCACTTGCCAGCGGTGGGTCCTCGGCTTTAAAGGTGCTGGGAGGGGAGGGACTGGCCGAGACGTGGTGACATCCTGTCGCTGCAGCCATGGGGCAGGGAGCAAAGGGGTCTATGTTCCACATGTGGATGCTGATTTTCCCTCTCCACCCACTGCCGCGCACAGCTGTGGCACTTAAATAAAATCACAGTCCACTTCCCAGATGATGATGGAAGAAGAAACCACACCACCGTCACCAGCATGGGGTACAGCTCTTGCCTGTCAGCAGCCACATGTGCCTGTGTCTGCAAGGACCCAGGTCAGGTAGTCTTCCCAGGGATGAAAAGACCCTGCAGTGAGGACCCTCTGCAGCCCCATCTCTGCCCCCTGAAAGGAGAGATGGCAGGCAGTGACAAACCCTGATCTTTTCCCAGCTCCCAGTGCTTCTCCATCCCTCTCCAAAATCACCAGCAGCAGCTGGGAACTGCAGTAGGGCCTGGGCAGGCGGTGAGGTCCCGGCCGAGGGCTCAGCAGGGTCAGGGCAGGATCCAGTGTACTTCAGCGTGAAAGACATTGTCATTAGCTGTGATAGTTTCCCAAGCTGGTATGTCTGCTGTAAATAATTTAGCAGAGTAAATGTGTGCTAACAGCAGGTCAGGGTGGGGAGGAGAGGAGAGGGAGGAGACTCTGGAGTCTGGAAAGCAGGGAAGGGCACTGGGAATAAAGTGAGATTATTTTCCTCCTTGTTAGCAGGACGGGGTGGTGTCTCCCCTCCCGAAAAGGAGTCAGAGGGTTCCCATGCCCGATGGATCCCTTCTCTCCCCAGTCCCCTCCCGAGCTGTCAGCATTGGTACCAGAGGCAACTGCAGGACAATTTCCAGTTGCTCTTGCTCCAAGCACTTTAATGCTGTTTAAACAATTACGCAGTTGATAAATTTTGACAAGAAGAGATAGAAATAGCCTGGGAGAGCCACGCAGTAGAAATGCTCTAAACAGATGTCCCTTTTCTCCCCCTCCTCTGCTCCCTTGGGGTCTTTATCATTTGCTGCCAACTAAACAAGACAGTGTTTGCATGAGTTGGGATGGTGGGGAGGGGGAGCAAAATGCTTTATTAAAATGGTTTATGATACCATCCCTAGGGTGATGGCTGCTTGTTTTCTCTCCAGGATGGTCTTCTCTGCACTGACGGGAGCTGTGCGTAGCCTGCTGAGCGCAGATGTGACTAACAGCGGGCTATTCGTCCCTCTCCCCACCAGCTCACAGGGTACCAGGCTGGGCAGCCTGGCTGCTGGTGATGCAGGGGAGGGAGAGGGGTTTGGGGCATTTGCCAAAAGCAAGTGAGCAATGACAAACCTGCTGTGCCAGGCAGCATGGGGAAATTTGGTCTCACTCTGGGGGCCTGAAGAGCCGGAGCCCAATGGTGCCTGCACAGAACCTCATGCAGCAAGGACCAGCAGTGGCTCCCCGGTGCTGCAGTTTGCCCCAACTGAGAGACGTGGGGGACAGAGTGACCACAAAACCAGTGCTGGACCAGAGTCAGGTGCACAGGGGAAGCTTGATGTCCTGTGTGGCTGAGCTCAGACATGTAGGGAGAGGAGATGGATGCTGCTGTCCATCTCTGGAGGCCAGGAAATCACTCAATGGGTCCATGCCAGGAAACCATGGGGAGGTTAGGAGCTGGAGCTGAGACCTTGGTGTTGTATTTTTGCTCATGTTTGGGCTGCCTTGTTCTGAGCGCTCCCAACCCCAGATGTTTTTCCTTGACACAGCCTTATAGTGTGTGTGGCTTTGTGCTGAGCACACCCCAACTCAGTGCATGTTCCACAAGGAGCAGCCTTGCACGGCGTGGGTTGTCACATGTTGTGGGTGCACATGTCCTGTCCTCTCAGTCAGGGAAGAAAGCAGAGGGCTGCAAGCAGCTCTCTGCCTTTTGGCTGCTTTCTGGATGCTGTGCAAAATGTGTTGGTCCAAGCCAGTGCCTGGGGACTCTGGAAAGCTGGAGCCAGGGAGCTGTGAAGTAAGTTGTGTGTATGGTGAATGGTCTGGGATTCGTCATCTGTTGTTCTCTTTGGAGCTGACATGGTGCCACTCACTTTTTTGGGGAATAGCTACCTTGCTGAATCCCTGCCTCTGATGGCGGGGGACATGCTGATGGCATGGTCCACAGGTCCCAAAACACACTTCTCCTGGAGAAGTGCCCAAGGCAGTTTGTGCTCCAAAAGCCATCCCTGCGGCAAGGTGAGCCCAAAGCATCTGGCACGGCACAGGCATTTGTCTGAGCACAGAGCGGAGGGTGCTGGGCAGAAGGGTGCCCACACGGGTGTCTCTGTGGAGGTGTTGGTCCACAGCACAACAACCTGCCCAGGTGTACCTGTGCATCACTGTCTGCATGCTGCAGCATACCTACGTGTAGAGCGGTGTAGTTGCACGGCCCAGGAGCCAGCTCTGGTGCTTGAAAGACAGTGTGCAACGGGTTTGAATGTGCCTTTGCAGAGAGGGGATCCTGGCATGGAGGGTCTCTGGCTGTTGTGGCACATTTCGGCCCCTGATTGATTTCCTAACACTCCATCCTCCAGTGCTGGATTTGTCTCTGCTCTCTGTATTTGGACCCAAGCTGCTCCCCTTTTCCTCTGTGCCTGACTTCCCTGAATCACCAGCCAGGTGCAGCTGCCCTCTGCAAAGGTTCTTTGGCCTCATCATCTTCTTCTTCCTCTTCCTCCCTTGCCCTCACTGAAACCCAGGGACCCAGACCCCAGAGCTGCATTGGAGACACAGGGCAGCCCCTGCCAGCTACTATTCCCCTCCCTGCCAGGGAGAAGATCCCGAGCTTGGTGGGAAGCAGGGGGTAAGAGCCTAAATGAAAAGGGAGATGGATAAACTGAGGCACAGACTGGGGAGCGATTTCCCAAAGCCACTTACACTTTCTAAGCCAACTAGGCTTAGAAACCAGACTGTGCCCTCCTCACCCTACATGGCTTGCCAACTGAGGTGTGCTGGGTTGGGCCCCCCGCACCCCAGGGCTCCCACCTGCCACAGCCCACCCCAGGGGAGCAGCACACTCCAGTCAGACAGGACTGGGTGCCTCTGCATCACTCCGTGGAGCAGGACAGCTCACGGCAGCCAGCCTGGAGGCATCGCTTATGGGCAACTTCCACACATGCTCCCTTTTCTGCCCCAGCCTCTGTCATCCAGCCCTTCCTCTCATCCCTCCTCCTTAGAATCACAGAATCATTAAGGTTGGAAAATACCTCTGCAATCAACTAGTCCAACCATCCTTCTGCTGCCCAGCCAAGCAAGCAGAACTGGCTGAGCATGTCTGGCCAGCATGTGGGTTTACTTCTGCTTCCTTCTGCGCCCTGCAGTGGCTCCCAGTGTGCGGCAGGGAGACAGAGCCGTGAAGCCTGGCGAGGGGAGAATTCCCGTATCTCCAGTTGACCTGCTGCATTGCACATAAGAGGTGAAATAAAGTCCAAAATCAGACACCTGTAATCCTTCTGGAGAAGAGAGCATGGAGGGAGGTAGCTGGTCCCGTGGCCACCCCTGCTATTTACATTAATGCAAAGGAGGTGGAAAGACCCTGCTGGGTTGGGGACTATGCAAAAGCACCAGGCTGCTGCTTGCTGCAAGTGCGGGTGATGACATGTGGCTTTTGCAAACCAGGCTTGCCTTGCTGGAGCAGCATAAGCACACCAATAATGCTCCCATCTCCTCCAGAGACTCGGGAGGGGAAACACCACTCACTATTTTAGCTGCCAAGACAGTGTTCACGGGTGTGATTTTGGCGGTAGCAGTGCAGGGGCTTCTGCGTCCGCCCACAGAGGATGCTGAGGGTTTTGTTCAGAAGTGAAAAAGAGCGGTGGGCTTTTTCATGGGCATTAAAAAGCCCACAAAGCTGCTGTGACACATAGTCGTTGCAGGCATCGTTTTGCTGCATTCCTTTCTCTCGCTTCCCTGTCTCCCAGCGACTGGTAGATCAGAGCAAACCTTGGGGATGATTCTCGCTTGGGGTGAGCAGAACAGCTGCCTCGGACTGGCGGCAGTGCAAGGTCTGTGCTGCCACACACCTCCAGGGCTTAATTATGATGGAGAAAAGCAAAATTGCAGAAAGCACAGAAGACACCTCCTGCAGGAGGGTGCCAGGACGGAGACGCCCCAAACTGTGAGCTTGTACTGCGACAGGCTGGCAAAAAAGACCATTCTGGGGCTCTTGGAGCCAAGGTTGAGCCAGCTCTGCCCAGTGCTGCATACGTACAACAAAGAGACAATTTTACTTCCTTGCAAATGGGTCCTGGGATGTTATGGGAAGAGTAATTTGAGAAGAACTTTGGAAAACCAGGGAAAGTAAGAAGGATGCAAAGGGAGCAGGGTGAACTGTCACAAGGAGAAAGACTTAAAATAGTCTGTTCAGTGGCTTCAAGAGGAGCTGGAAAGATGCCCTGACTCCCGCTGGTAATTACCTCCAAGCGGAGAAGATACTGGGTACTAAACCAGCAAACAAAGCCATAACTAGAGCCAATGACTGGAAGCTGAGTGCAGCCATGTTCAAATTAGAAATGAGGCTCATATTTTTAATAGAAAAAATGATTAAGCATCGGAACAAACTGCCAAAAGCAGTGGCGGCTTCTCTGTCGCTTGTTATCTGCAGAGCAAGGCTGGCTGCCTTGCTGAAAGATGATTCACTTGAATGCAAGTTATTGAGCTCAACAGAGGGGTAACGAAGGGACGTAATGGCCTGTGCAACCCAGGAGGTCAGGTGAGATGAACTAATTTTCTCCTGTGGCCTTCAAGTCGGTGAGTTAGGGAAGGTGCCTATCCCTGTCTTGCAGATTTAGCTTTGCGGTGGCTGTTTCTTTTGTCAGATAATGTGACTCGGGTGTTTTGTGGCGCGGTGCAGGGCTGCGAGGACAAACCTGCAGCACAGCAGGCTGTGGGGTGTTCAGAGGATGCTGCATATCCCCACTTAGGGTGGGGCTGAGACTGTGCCCCTCGTCCCCTGCATCTACTGAGATAACTGGTGCTCATGTCTGGCCGGAAAGACAGCGGGAGAGTGGAGTTTATAAGGAGTGGAGTGAGGGAGGTGGGGAAGGGCAGAGCTGCCTTCACTGGGTCTAAACTGAGTTAGTCCAACCCTATGCAGGGATGTTGTGGGAGGGTGATGGGATGGGGACGATGGTGGCTTTCCAGATGTCTCAGCCAGCTACACTCCCTGCAGCGCTGAGCTGCTCCAGCCAGTGCAGGGAGGTTAAGCAAGGTGCTGGGGGCAGATGCGAATGAGCACCCTGGTGCAAGGTGCCTGGGAAGGGAGTGAGGGGGGTCAGCAGCAGTCTTGCAGAGTTCAGGAGGAGCACGGCTCCTTGTCTTGCTCAGTCCAGGCTCCCTGATGCCTTGGCTTTGTGTGCACCCTGCTCCTGGCCAGGAGGACCCAAGCAGTGGCTCAGCACCGGGGTATCTGCAAGGCACAGGGAAGGTGGAAAAGCAAAATGGAGCAAAATGGGATGAGATGGCTCAGGGCTGAGAAAGGGAAGGGGGAAGGGAGACATGGAGGAGAGACTCATGTGAGACATCAGCGTGGAGAGGAAGCTCCCGCAGCCCTCCTCCGAAGAAGGGATTGACAAAGAGCTTTTGATGAGGAGCCGAATGGAGATAATGTGCCATCAAACGGTGGTGGGGAGGGAGCCCAGAGCAGCTCCCCGCGAACCTCTGCCTCCAGCCTGCAGCCAGGAGCTTGGCACAGCACACCCAGAAGCACTTACCTCCCTTAATGGCTGGGCAGAACCTCCCAGGCCACCTCATTAGGAGCTGCCTCCCCAGGCAGGCTGGCACAAAGTGCTTGGCCAGCCCAGGGAGCAGTCGTGCCACGGAGCCGGCAATGCCGCCTCCAGCCCCAGTGCTCCCAGCCCCTCCAACGGGGCATAAGGCAGGCCCTGAGAGTGCAGCAGGGCAGAACACTGTTTGCGGTGGGACTGGGTTAGTTTGTCACTTTTTGAAGTTGTCTGACCACTCCAGGAGCAAGAAGAGCCGTGCGTCACTCAGGGGATGCCATGCACCTCTGCAGGTTTTGGTGCTGTGTCCTTGTCCAAAGGTGCTGATTTTGCACAGGGGACACAGCCCAGGGCAGAAGGAATTGATGGTCCAGGGTAGCAAATGGGCTGCAGTGGCCTTGCAACTGAGCTGGAGTTGCGGGGTTTCAGGTTGGTATTGCTTGTGGGCAAAGCAGCAGCTACCACTCCAGGCTCTCCACCAGCACCCTGCGTGCAGTGGACATGCGTGAGCTTGTACAGGGTGCCCAGCCCAGCAGAGACACAAGAGGAGGGGGATGCAGGGCTCCTGCTGGGCAGCTTTTCCCCACAGAAGAAACTGACCCCATCTGCATGCCGGCAGCTGCTGCCAGACACGATCCAGGGTGCATATAAGCAGGAATAGCTGGCTCTCCTCGTGCTAGGAGGGGGCCAAGTCGCATTCACCTACTGCTCCAGCAGCAGCACTCCCCGCTTTGCATGAAAGGGGTGCTTTGATTGCTGACATCTGTAGACAATCAGATAAGAATTAGAGTTATTCCTCTCGGCATAAATGGTATTTCTAATCTCATAATCCCTTAATATTGTTCTCACCAGGATGTGGCCACTGCTAATCCCTGAGAGTTTGTTCTTGGGCAAATTTCAGGGAAGCCAGGGAGGTGTGGGAGGAGGGGTTGGCCGCCTTCCCTCCCCTTGCCCCCAGAATCCCTCCTGGGTACAAAGCAGGTACTGAAGTGCCAGTCAGGCAGCAGCCCCTCTTGGCAGCTGGAGGATGCTCACACTGGGATGGAGGTGTTTGCAGACCCCTTTCAGCACTGCTGCAAAGATGTGCCATGGGTCTCCCTGTCTGTGTCCATGCCTCGGGTTTGTCTCTTGGCTGAGTGGCTTTATGGCACCAGCAGCAGGCTCTAGCCTCATTTTGACACTTGGCTGCTTTCCAAAAACAGAGGCTGATCCCTGAGGAAGAGCTTGGAGCTTCAATTTGTGTGCTGGAGACGTGCAGCAAGAGCAGCATCCTGCTGCTGTGGGGCTGCAAAGGCCAAGGTGCCCAGGCAGCTGAGGGTGGAAAGTGCTTTGTAAGGACCCTGGGCTGCATTTGCCCCTAATTTTGCATCCTCTTCAGGCTAGAGTGAGGAGAAAGAATTGGGTTGCTCTTTGCTCTTTGATGTTGGTGCACTGGATCTGCCTTTCTCCAGCAACCCAACATGGCCTTCCCTCCTGGCTACCTTGGAGATACAATCCAGGTGGGAATAGGGCTGGAAACTACCCAGAACAGGCAGGGGTTGCCATTTCTCTTCTCCCAGCTGCATCTTCCCTTCCTCAACCTGCCCCAGTTTTGCTGCACCGGCTCCACCAGCTGATACCAAACCACAGCAGGGGCTTGCACACAAGCTGCCAGCAGGAGCTGGGATGAAATCCAGCCTCGGTGTATCAGGCTCCCTTGCTGCCTGCAAGCCATGTGCAGCCTGCTATGTGCAGGGATGGAAAATCTGCCCCAGATCTTGTCCCGTCCCAATGTGCAGAGGCCACGTTAGCAGCTGCTTAAGAGAGCAACTTGCAATGCAGAGCTGAACAGAGAGGTTGGGTGTGCCCATCTCTGCAGATAGGGCTCTGGGCCTTTCCTGTCTTCTGGGTTTCTTCTCTTTTACAGCAGCTGTGGCTTCTCCTTCCAATTCAGGTTTTTCCACTTTTTTTTATTCCTCAGATAGGTTGGATGCTTCAGCTGCATCCTGGGCATCTTCTTCATCTTAGCAAGGTGAAGATGTCAGAGATGGCTTGGTAGCACTAAATACTCAACAAGTGTGCCTGTGTCTGTGAGGTTTAGAGAACCCCACGCTGGTACATGCCCATGACATGGGCATGCAGCAGGGCAGAGGGTGCAGGAGGAGGCTTCTTCTCCCTGAAAGTGCGTCCATCGCCGTCCCCTCCATGCTTCTCTCACCAGCATCCTACCTGCCAGGGTATCAGCATCCCTCCCCTCTGCCATGCTGAGATCCGTCCATCATTGCCATGCAGCCCTGAGTGATTTGTTACTATAGCTACATTTTTCCCTGCAGGAAGAGCTCAGATCTCTGCCCAGCTGAGGTCTCCGTCTCATTTCTGCATGGCTGGAAGGAAAGAAGAGGGCTTAGCCTCGAGGCCAGGCATTGCAGACCGTGCCACAGGGATGCCATGGTGACAGGGCTCAGGACACAGCAGTGCAAAGGTGCAACTTGTCTGGAAGTCCCACAATAGCTTGCTGGAAGTCCCACAATAGCTTGCAAACACCAAAACTGTGCACAATCCATAGGAAGAGAGGTGTGGATGGTGTTGGCTTGTAATGAGCCAGCATAACACTGCAGTGCATTTCCCTCCTGCTCTCTGAAGGCTGGCAATTGGAGAAGGAGCTGGCAGGTACCCTCATTGCACTGGGAGGTGCCAGTTTATGGGGAGGGATTCCTGAGAATTTTGCCCAGAAAAAGGGAACTAATTGGCTTTGCTGTTTACTGGCAACTTTGGAAAAATGCCCTGGAAGTCAGAGCCAGCTGAAAATTTTTGGTGAATCAGAAGTTAGAGAATTAAGTGGTTGAGTTCAAGATTTTACTTGTTTTATTTTTGTTTGATGAGGTTTTAATGAAATTGGAGGGAGCTCCAAAAGGGAAAGCCCTGTAAACGCAACCTTTCATTTAACATCACTAGAAGCAAAAAGACTGCTGCTGTTGTGTTTCCATTGGAAGTGAGCAGGCTGCAAAGTAGCCACAAATGTGCAGAATCCTTTGGTGTGGCCAGATCCCTGGTGTTCACTGGGTCAAGGTGTGGGTAGGACAGTTTGTTCTGTTCCCGTTTGGGTGGACCCTTGGCTGCAAACAGGCACTGCCTGCAGGTGAGCCTGCACCAGCTGGGAAAGGGATGGGTCCATAACTGTGGGTGGGTGAGCAAACGCCCTCGTGGGGATCCTGGGGTTCACATGGGTGTAGAGCTGCCAGGACAGAGCAAGGGCTTACCAAGCCCTGAGACATGAGGGGTGGGAAGGAGACAGGTAGATGTGTCCAGTGGCACTGGGGGCATGTGCCTCTGCCCCTTCCTGTGCTAGGACAGCGCTCTCCCTCTGCCTGGGATCTCCCTTCCTGCAGGACGACCGCTCCTCTGCGCAGAATTTGGCCTTGCCCTGTGCCAAATCTTGGGAGGAGAGCCCCTGAGGGTAGATAGACATCCCAACTTGGTCTGGAGGAAAGTTTCAGCCCTAAGCTGTGCTAGCGTACTGAAAGATGCTGTAGGGCATTGCATCTGCAGCGGGAGGGCACTGATAGCATCCCCTGGACTCTGATGACCTCCAGAAGTGGATTGCACCTGTGTTATCTCCATCCCCACGGACAGCCCAGCTCCTGTCTCATAAAGCTTGTTCAAACCAACCCTTTTTCTCCTCGGGGCTGGGATAACATATCTGCACACAGCTGAAGGCTCTCCTGGCTCCACGATAATCACCCAGAGCCACACCAGGAAAAGCAGGTAATTAAATTCAGGCCCTCACTTTTCCCCCAGCAAGCAGATGCAGCAAGAAGGCAGTCCTACAGAGACTTTATTCAGGGCAGGGGGCAGAAATTTCAGTCTTGATCTTCCCCATAGCAGCTGCCAGTATATGGCCACTGAGCCAGGGACCCACTCCCCCCATCCAGCCATGCCTCACTGGCTTATCATTTCCAATCCTATCAGAAACAAAACTGCTGCTGCTTAATGCTTCATTACAGGCTGTTATGTGTCTCCTGCACTGCCCAAGAGAGCAGCAAGGAGGGCTCTGACTCTATTTAATAACTGTTTCATGGTTCCTAATTGACAGATAAAAACGCTACTAACTCAGTTTCATCGAACATAATCCATGGGCAGGAGCAGCAGTGCCCTTCTGGAGCCCGGGCAGCAACACAAGTTTTGATCCATTATTTTGACATGGGAAATCCGTAACATACCAATCTGCCATCTCGACGATGGGTTTACGCCTCACTTTTTCCTCTGTTGGTTTTGGCTTTTACAACCGTGGGGGAACCTGTTGGGGAGGGATGTGAGGAAAGGTAGCCAGGGCATTCAGGGGAAATGAGATGGCGGCTGGTGCTTTGTTTCAGGGGACTGTTCCCACAAGAGTTTGCAGGAGCCCCAGCATGGTGCTTTGCAGCAAGAGCTGGCTTTGCAGGACATCCCTATGAGGCTCTGTCTCTGGTCGCCTCAGGGCCATGCCTCACGCTGACAGGTCCCCAACCCTAGGACTGTCACTCTGGCTGTGAGGCTGAGCCACGCTTGTACCTGGAGAAGACCCACCAAGCCTTTTAGCTCCAATAGGAAAGCACCCATACTTGCTCAGATGAAAAAATAGAGGATTTATTCTTGTAAATTCAGAGATGTTGGGAAACCAGGGCATTTCTTTGTGCACTGTGCAGTTAGCAGGATCTCATCAGTGCCTGGGGGTTTCTGCTGCCCCTTTTGCTGGTGCAGGTGACCAAGTGACCTAGACTTCTTCCATGAAGAAGTTGAGAAACGCCAGCTAGACAAACCGCTGCTCTTCCCAGGGATGCACAGGCAATCACACAGCCAAAAATGCAGGGCCAGGATATGCAATAGTAACAAGGAGTGTTGCAGTGGCAGGATTCAAAAGCCACGTGCTGGACCTGAAACCTGCTATTCAGCACAAAGACTTGGGGATTTGCTGTATCAGTTCCCAGCTGGGGCCAGCATTTGAAAACAAGTCTTTGGAAATTATGTTTTTCAGGGCTTTCTCTTCCCATCACAGTGTCTGGAAACTTAAATACCAGCTGGGAGTCTCGCAGGTATTGGTAACCACCAGAGGGGTTCAGTTGCACCCGGGTAGAAGCATAGTTGTGGCGTGGGCAGTGGTGGAGTTGCAAAGGAGGAAAACTGTCGAGAGCCTGTAGCTCTGCGTGGATCAAAGCAAATCTGACCATGGCTGAAGGCGTCCTGGGAGGGTGAGAGGTTATTAGTAGCAAGCGCTTCAGGGATAACACGGAAGATATTGATTTAAAAAAAAATCACCATAATGGCAGCTCTAACAGGACCCTGTGGGTCACTTGGAGGAGAATCAGAGGCAGCAGATCGCCAGTGCTGGCACACTTGGAGCCCTTTCTAGCTGCAAATATCTTGCTGGAGAGAGCTGGGACTGCTGTCTGTGCTCCTGAGCAGGCAGGAACAGGGGCACAGGGACTGCACCAGGGTGTGCGGCACACACCAGGATGCCTGAAGAGCATCACTGCAGCAAGGTTAGAGGTTTGACCCGCTGTGACCCTCAAGGGCAAGCTAGGCTGTTTGCAGCACTGCCGGGAGCTGCAGTGCCAGGAGATGGATATCCATGATCTCAGCCAGTCACAGGGCCACAATGGAGGTCAGATTCCCATGGTGTGAATCAGCTGCATTCCTCCCCGGGGTCAGCGAACTGTGTCAGGCTTCAGCGGCCTTGGCTGTCTCCAGCCTCAACACTTGGAGTGATTAACTGTGCTGAGAATGTTCAGTTTGCGTGGACGAAGCAAAGGCCAAGGGGCTCCAGCCAGCTGGGGACAGCTTCAGCTGCTCATCCATGGGAGAGGAGAAGAGTGGTCTCGTGACCACCCTTCATACCAAGAGTGCTTTTATCAATGGGGTGGGAAGGGGTGATAAAATGCTACTAGCTATCTCCATAGACAGCTAATCCATTGCTATGGATTTGTTGTTAGGGAATCCGGCAGACCCATACAGTTCCTTGTAGCTCACTGTAACTCCCATGACATGGTACAGCGACATCCAACGCCAATTGTTCTCATCATGATATGGAGCGTGTCATGCCATGCCATTGGCAAATGGAGACGTGATGCAAGATAATAACCAAGTTGTCGAGATAAAATGAGTCTCGGCATGTTACAGGAGGGTTTCTCTGTTATGGGGATTTTTCTGCTTGAAGTTTTTGGTTTGTGCTTTTCTCTAAACGATTGTTTCCTCCCCATCACTGTGCTTCCATGGGAATCAGGCATTTTGCAGAGGAAACCTCCTGTGCCCTTCGGCTTTCCCATCAATGATGGGCAGACCATCTGCAGGACCCACAGCACAGACAGCATGGGATGTACCAAGGTGGCTTTGCATTACCAGATCTCTGTCACTGAGTCCCTTCCTGCTCAAGCGAATTTAAACCACCTGGAGCATTTAAACCACAATGTCCCTCATTGAGGACACAGCTTCCCTGGGGCCAGACAGCAGCCTGGTACTTGTGCAAGGCTCAAACCAGTCATGCATTACAGTGGGTGAATGGAGATCGCGATTCCGCCCGGATCCTGCCCACTGAGTTGTCTCAGGAGTATTACAGACCCAATCAGCATCAGTTGCTCCCTGAGGACCAGAGGAGGTGGGCAAACCCACATGCTTGATATAGTTGCAAATTTTGCTGCTGCTTAGAATGGGCACTTGCATTCAGGCTCTGCACACTCATTTGGGTTCAATGTCCCTGTAAATTATATGCATGGGTTTTTTCTCAAATCATCTTGACCTTCTTGCAGGTGTGAAGCTCCCACTGCAGTGCTGCCAGTGCTTTGCAGCCCTCCAGCAGTGCCCCTGTGCTCCGCACCCTCCTCAAGGTGCTCATTTCAACATGGAAAACACCAAATGGGGCAAAACTAACAGAGATGCTGTGTAAGCAGCCAAATCCAGCTATCTGGGGCTGCACAAGCCCTAGTGTCCCAGCTGGCAGAACCATGAGCCTGAGGTCAGGCAGCATCTGCAGCAAGCATAAGGATATCCCCAGGTCTCTTAGAGGTTTGCAATGCTGGGTTACTCTCCAGCCAATCTTGGGTTCAGATTTCCACTAACCCACCTCATTTCCTTTTTTGTTTTAATCTCCCAGCAAAAAGGAAACCATCAGCTGCTTTGACTAGCTCCTTGCCTGGAATTAAATTAACTCCTAGCCACTTGTGGTCCTGGGCTGGCTTGTCCCAGCAAGAGGGTAATAGTAAAACTGCAACCAAGGAACTGCAGCCAAACAAGCAGCCTTGTCCCCCAGCACTGCGACGTAACTGATCCTAATGTCCTTGTGCCATGGGCAGAGGTAGGTGTGTGCATCCCCTGCAGCATCTCTCTGATGTGAGATGCGAGGGAGACGGGGGGGGAACCACCACCACCACCTGCCCTGCTGCGTGGTCCCTGCCAGGGTGCTGCCCTGAATGAATCCCTTTTTGAAGGGCAGCAGAGCTGCCAGGAAAGCATTCAGCCCTGACTTAAAAACTTCCAGTGGCAGGGAGTCCACTGGAGCCTTTGGTGAACTCTTCCGGGTTTTATTTACCCGTTTGTCAAAAACATTCACCATTTTTCTTGATTGAATCTCTGCAGCTTTGGCTTCATCCACTTGGGTTCATGCTGGCAGATGGAGGGTCGAGACGGTGGGGTCAGGCATAGTATCCACACCACTGAGCCACAGCGAGCCTGGCTTTGCAGTCGCACCCACCCTGGGTGACAAAGTCGTGCCCACATGATGGGCAGCGTGTTCGCAAAGTCTTTCTAGTGCAAGTGCATTGGCTGCCTGTACAGCATGAAAACACTGCAGTCATGTACCCCATGTAGAGGAAAGACTCAATTTGCCTTCCCCAGGTGCCTGTCTGACCCGCTGAGCACAGCAAGAGTAGAGACAGACTGCTTGGCCTGGCCACCTCCCTTCCAGGTGGTTCAAGATAGATAAAGGCAACCCTGAGAGCATCAGCCCAGCCCCTTGGAGAGGTGAATCCATCCAACTCTCCATGGTCTTCCTGCAAAGCCTCTCTCCCTGGGTTTGGCTCCCATTGGGCTGTCCTCTGATCCTACTGGTGTCCTTCCCGACTCAGGGCTTGGGGAGGGGAGGATCTGCCCTGCACACCTCCATCATTGGGGGGAAAGGCACCCAAGAGGGCATCACAGGGTTGAACAAGCACGACCTTGTGGGTGTTTGGGCAGAAACAGTTTCTGGGCTAAAGTGGCCAAGGCGGGGGGCATTTTGTTAAAGCCACATGGGGAAAGGGGTCTGCAGCCACAGGCAGCTGCAGGCAGGTCTTGGTGGTTGCCCAGGTACGACCCCCATGGGAACACGATTAGCGTCCTCCCTGTATAACACCAGTGGCACTAATGCCTCTGGATTATGAGCAGATCAGGGTCTCTAACAGCCTCGTTATCCCAATAGCCACCTGGCAGCTGCTCCAGCACTAGGCACAGCCTTGCCCCAGTGCATTGAGGCACAAGAGCTGAGTCTATGACTCAAGTTTTCTAAATCCTGCCCTGTTTCATGCCTTGAGAGACATCCCACATCCTGGGAGGCTTTTCACTGTGCTGGGACCAACATCCCTATCTTGGGTATAAACCCCCAGCTCAGGCAGAGCCTTCCTACTGTCTCCAGCTCTTTAGGATTTCAGGTGGCTTTCCTTACTGAGATCTATTGGTAGAGTTACTTTTAATAGCAAGTACGTGACGTGGAGTGGGATAGACCACTCCGGCTCTGGCTGGCACGTTATAAATCTCAGAAAAAAAAAAAAATTAAAAAAAAAAAATGCAAAGGGCCAGGAGGGTGGGGGGTGAAAAAAAGCAGAAGGAAGAGACCATTTTCCCAGAGCCCAAAGCAGGCAGGGGTGGGGAGCAGGAAAGGCAGGGTCAAACGGCTTGCTGGGGCAGAGTGTGCAGTTGTTTATACTGGAAATGAGTTTCTGTTTATTGCAAGCTATGGTGGAGAGACCACAAAGTGAACATAAAACAAAATGGGAAGGGTGTGGGGAAAGTCAGGGGAGGGGGAGCGGGTGCCTTTGACAAACTCCAGAAGTCACGTCCAGTAATAAATCAAGCCAGGATCCGTCCCAGGATACAGGACCCAGAACATCTGCTTGGGCTGTGGGGAAGCTGGGTGGGTGAGGAGGGTTCTCCCAGCCCTGTCTGGGACCAGGCAGGGGGACAGGGGCTTGGGCAGCTCAGGCACCCATGGGTGCTGAGCCCAGCAATGCTCACATGCAGGCAGAGGTGAACCAAGGACCCAGGTTCACCAGGACCCGTGGGGAGATGGACGCAGGGCCCAGGGATTTAGCAGGCATCCTCAGTCAGCCTCTCCATCCTCAGTGGCCATCTCTTGGCTGCTCTGTACTTTCATTTCCTTGGCTGTAAGATGGCACAGGGTGCTTTCCCATTTGTCACTTTTCCCAAGCTTTGCAGCAAATATCACGTGAGAAGGCAGCTCCTACAACATCTCAGAGCTGGGGAATAGCATAGGTGCCACCGGGCAGGGAGGTCTCCTGCCATCTCCTGGGGCAGCAGGAATTAGTATGTTAATGGGGCTGCTGGTGAAATCAGAGACAAATCTCCGATAACCCCACCGGGGCCAGCATCGCATCCATTCTTTGTACAGGCTTTGAAGGTATTAAGTGCTGAGGATTTTGGTTTGACATCTGAATCCAGCTGCATTGTTGTGAGAAGCCCTTGTAGATTATTGCTCTAGACCAACTGTTCATATATAATCTATTGCTGTGGGTTTAGTGCTTCGGAAGGGGTGATGGATGTTTGTTTTGGAGATTTAAGCATTCCCTTCCTCTTATTCCTTTTCTTTCCCCCTTCCTTGGAAAATGGATCCTATTAGCTGCTGCAGTTGA
The DNA here is from genome assembly GCA_013400535.1 of Scopus umbretta. NCBI lineage: Eukaryota > Metazoa > Chordata > Aves > Pelecaniformes > Scopidae > Scopus > Scopus umbretta. The sequence goes on from VZTL01059943.1 coordinate 136,399, forward strand.
CACAACACATGCCAATACATTTGCAACCCATTTGGCTCACAGAGAGGGCTGCATTCAAGCTACAAACTTCCCCAAGGGTCCAAGTAAGCATCGGGATGGGGAGGAGAAACAAAGACCGTAGATCTGCCCTTCGAGTCCCTGCCCAGTTCTTGCCTTTCCAGCCCATATTAGTGCAGAAAGCAGGAGAGACAGCCACCAAGATGCACGTGTGAGCTATGACCTCAAAAGTCATTTGCATTTCATTATGCCAGGCTGTGGCTGAGCTGCTCTGCCATAATGTCGTGGGTGCTGCTACAGGAACTGCTCTGCTCTGCAAAAATGCGCATGAACAACTTCCCGGGCACAGGGCAGGTACCAAGCAGTGCCTCCAGCATCTCCCTGTTGCAGACAAACCCCAAATCCTCCCATACTGGATCCTGGGCAGGTTCAACCCCATGTTACTGCTGGAAAGGTCAGAAACTTTGGCAGCATCACAGCACTCCTTCACTTACTCCAGGCATGCTGCCTTACTTCCTATGCTGCTGATTGTCATGTATGCCATGGAACAGATGTAGCTGCATTGGCATTAACCCAGCCAGAGCTGCTTTCTCTGCTCCAGGATCGGAGAGCAAGGTATTCAGGTAAAGCCAGACTGCCCTACCTTGTCTGGATCTCCCCAGCACATCCTTGCAGCTCTCATCTGCAGCCATGCCCCTGCTCACAGACCTGTCCCCACTGCTCACCTCACCTCAGAAGGATACTGAACTGTCTGCGTGCATCGAGGGGAGAGTTGTTCCTGTTACAGGAGGGATTTGGAGTGCATGCAGCAGCAGTGTGCTCCCAGTCCATGACAGGGCAGTGGGGCTCATGTGAGCCAGGATACTGCAGCATCCTTCTGCTGCTGGCAAGGTCTGCACCATGGGGCTTGCTCTTCTCCCTCAATTTTCTGTGCAACGCTTCAGAGCACAGCAAAGTCCTTCAGTGACCCTAATAACATTTCCCTCCAAAGCTCTAGGGTATCCCCCCCCCCTCCATCCCTCTGAAGTCACGCTTCAGGTCTGCTGAAATCCTATCAAATACCTCCTGAAATCCCCTGGAGCCCCTACGACAGTTTATTGAGAGTCCAGGACTGTTTGACCTTGGAGGGGTGAGAAAAGCAGGAGAAGAAAGAGCAGCCCTGGACTTCCTTGCCAAACTCCTTGATCCTGAGCTGAGCCCCTTGCAGATACCACAGCCCAGCCAAGAATCAGTCCCAGCCCATCGGTGGGGTATCTGGGTACCGTGCCCTCCTCTCCCCTCTGCCCCACGTCTCTTGAGGGTCTCCTGCTGCGCTGGACAGTGCCACTGCGTGGACAGTATGATGCCTCCCTAAAAAAAAGCAGCAGTGCCCCCATCACCTGTGCCCAGTGCCCATCCTGGAATCCTGTCCCCTTCACCCTGCCCAAAAGAGATTTGGGGACCTCCGGGTGACAGTTCATTACCAGCTCTGGTGCATGGCATTGGCAGGAGGGTTGCCCACCCTGGGGGAGCTCTGTGCTGGGGGTTCCCACCAACCCTTGGAAAATAATTAAAATATTTATAAGAATGTTTTTTTAACAGTAACTGCTTGTTATTTGTTCTTTGTTGGAAGCAAATCAGAGGATGTATGAGAAGCCACTGTCCTCCATGAGGAGGAACAGGCTGTGCTGAGCATTCAGGTTATCGCTGCTGGGGCATAGCTGGCAACGATGCTGCTCTTGACGCTGATCTGGTGCCGATGCATTCAGGAAAAGTGTGTTTGCTTCTGGGGGCTTTGTTATTAAAAGGCCATCGATAAATTACAGGGAGTCCAGAGGAAAATTGATTAAAGGATTAGAAGATAGCGTATGACCTAAAGGGGAGATTAAGGGAATTTAGCAAGGAGATGGGGGAAGCAGGGAGGGACGAAAATGAAAACAACCTTGCAAAGATTTTACAGGTGATGGTTGGAGCAGGTGAGAACAGTCACTGTGCAGTTTGTGCATCATGTTTCGGTTTGCAAATTGTGGGCTTTCACGTGAGTGGGAAGGGGCTCCCCGAGCCTCTCTAGCTGTTCAAGCTGCCCTGGCCATGCATGCCAGGAACATCCCATGGGGTTTGCTCACTGCCACTTGTGGGGATTTAAGCGTCAAGCCAGGATTTGAGGAAGATGAGTGTCATTTTCATAAAGCAAAGAGCCTTTTTTTAGCTCCATTTCTTTACAGATGGACTGAATAATGGGACCTCCCTTGAAGTCAGCTGAGTTAGGGATGTAGCTATTACTTCCAAATGCAGTGAAGTCTGGGGTTGTGTGACTTACATCATCCCAAGGATCTCATTGCCGTAAGATAAGATGAGGCCAGGGCCTGATTCAGGCCTGAGGATGAAAAAAAAGATGTTCGTAAAGAGAGCAGTGGTGTCAAGCAGCAGTGTTAGTTGAGTCTACCTCTTCCAGAAATGCCACACTCTTCTGGGTTTCGTTCCCTTGAAGGATGGCCCTTTGCGCGAGCTGTAGATACTGATGCTCTGAAGTTGGGCTCCCTCCTCCTTCCTGCTTCCACCCCAGGGTACCAGCAGCATAGGGGAGGACTTAGGCTTGATCTGGGAACTCTTCTGTTGTTAGTGACATGCCTGACTGGTATTTTCTCAAAGCCAGAGAGTGGGCAGCTAAGAAATGGTGTGGAGACCTCATTTCTTGGGACAAATCAAGCAACTTCCCTGATGCATGTCATTAATGGGCTAGCAGCATCCCTGAGCAGCCTGAACAGCACCACCAACCAGAGGCAACCCCTGGGGTGTCTGTCTCAGCCACATCCCCACCACAGTCCAGTGCTGATTTTACAGGCTATATTATGCAGAAGGACACATGGAATGGCCCAGGTGGCTTCACTAGACATGCCAAGGAAGCTGGCTGCTGCTGCAGGGACTCACACAGATTTGGGGTGGGAACAGCATGGAAAGAAGCTATGTGAGGCTCCTTCTGGTCCTGGTGTCAGCTCTCTGCAGTGAACTCTGGCATCTCTCTGGCTCCAGCCCAGCTGTTTTTGCAAGGTGCCTGCAGTTGGTTTCCCAGCAGGACTGCACCAATGACACAAAGCTGGGCAAAGCCACCAGCACTGTGGGGGCCAGGGCTCTCGCACACGAAGGGCTGCATGGTCCTTGAGGCTGAGGGACAGGCACAAGCTGCAGATCAGGCCCACAGAGCAATGTAGCATCTCACCAGGGAAGCGGTGGCATGGGGCATAAGGGCAGTCCCGAGGCTGTGAGTCAGTGTCCATGGGATGCTGAGTCTGCGTGAGAAAACCCAGATGCAATCCGGATGGCTGAGCACGGGGTCGGCTCGAGGATGAGCAAATGGCTCCACTGCCTGTGTAGACACCTGGTGAGCAGGGTTGTACCTGCACACAGATGCCCACTTTTAAGTCCCCTGTCCTGACTGAATCCAAGGTAGAGCAGCTGGTGTAGGCTGGAGGATCCCGTGGGGTCTGCCTTGTAAGGGGATGGGAGCACAGCCTGCAGCATTTCCTCTAGCAAAACATGTGGGAGAAAAGAGGAGGGGGTGGTTTTCTGTAAATGCTGAAGGAAAGGAGCTTTTCATGTAAAAGCCAGTGCCGGTGCAAGAAGAAAGTGGATGGGGGGTATGTCTGGTTACTAACCGCTCCCATCGGCTCCTCTTCCTGCCCAAGCAGGAGAAGAGAAACCCAAAAATATCCCTTTATCTCCTCCAGAGAGTCAGAAATCTCTTACTTCTTCCTCTCTATTTCCCATGGGTGAGAGACCACTCTGCCAGCAGGTACCCCTCTCACTGGGGTAGTGCAGAGAGGAGCCTGGGGAAGGGCAGAGCAGAAAAGGGGACATATCCAGGCTGCATCTCGAGAGGGATGAAGAAAGAAGAGGCATTTTTGGAGAGCCGCTGGCTGTTAGAGGCGGCCCATACTCCCCCGCTGGGAGTGATAGCTGGTAATATTCGTGGCTAGCTTGTTGCTCAGTGCATGACAAAGTGCTTGTAGCTTCCCTCCAGAGGCTCCTCCTGGATAAATATACAATTTCCAGGGGTTCTGGTGGGACAGCTTTGCTGAGGATACACGGCTGCTGATGGTCCCAGTTGTGCCTGATTGCACCTGGTATTTCCCCTGTCTTCTCCATCTGGAGAGGCCAGGAGAATGAATTGCTTTCTTGCAGCCTTTAAATAAAAGGATGGAGGGGGCAGGGGCATTGCACGGGGTGGATCGCGCAGGGGTTTTGTGCCTGGAGCTGGGAAAAGAGGGAGAAGGGGATGCTGATTCCCCTCCTGCAAGCTCCACAGGCATGGAGGCAGGGGGCTGCCACAGCACAGACCCTCAGGCTCCCCAGTAGTACCTGCTGGTGAGCCCTCAAGGGCACCCCACATGCCCCCTGCACAGGCGAGCTGGGGAAGAAACTGCACTCCCGCACAGCAGGTAGGGATGTTGCCTCTCTCTGGCTGGCAGCTTTTCTAGCTGAGCTCCTGCAGGAGATTCGGGCTCCAGGGCTGCGTGCTGGTCACAGCTGGTGTGGTCTGAGACCAGGCACAGCAGAAAACAATACTTCAGGGCAGTTTTGGGCTGCTCTGATCAAGCCTTTTATCAAGGCGTACCAAGGGAGGCAGCTACTTCTTTCTGGAGATGAGGGTTGTGATGTGCTCCCACACGTACCGACCACAAGCCCCTCGGGGTGAGGAACAGCTGCTGGGGGACCTGTGTGGGTGCTAGGGAGCATTTTCCCCCTGCATTGCCTTGGTACAGTGCATCCAGCCCCATTGTCAAGGAGAAGGGTCCCTTGGAAGCAGATACTATTTGGCACGGACTGGAAAACCCCATGCAATTCTTGCCCTGCATCCTTCATGGCCATTTTAGAGGGGTTAGGCTCAGCATTTGGGTGGGAGCTGTGGGGGCATCAAGCTCTCCTCCCCAAAACCCAGCAGTGGAAAGCCCATAGCTGCACTGAGAAAGCAAAGAGCACATCAGCCCCTTCCCTGCCAGCTGGGCACTCTCCCTCCCCAAAGCCTCCTTTGGCTCCTTTTGCCAGCATCTTCCACTGGGAGCTGCACAGTCCCTCACCCTGCACCACTCCTCAGGTCTGCAGGACCTGGATGGAGGCCCGGCACACTCAGTCCCAGAGCAGCCGGTAACAAGGTTTGGTCATTACTGCCCGGGGCTATGTGCGAACCAGTGACCTGGCTCTGAAATGGTTTATGTTACATGCAAATCCCCTTGCAGAGGTGTTGGGGGAGGAAAGCCGGCCTCGCCGTGAACTCCCCAGGCTGGAGAGCAAACCCTAGCCCCGCAAAGGGCTTCCCATGCCCGGCGTGCTTGCCATGCGGTCACATCCTGCCTTGCTGCTGTACCCCTCCTGGGCGTGCCGCACCGAGCACCGTGGGCCCCAGCCTCGCTCGAGGCCTGGCGGTGCTACCGTTATACACAAAACAATAATCAGCTGCCGTAACAAGGATGCAGAGTAGCTGAGCTGGCTTCCCTGCTGTTGTGCCGGCTCCAAGTAGAAACAGCTGCATTTGGTTTGGTTAAATGTTTTATTTACTCCCAATTATCCCAGATAACAGATTTGCTTTCTTTTGTTCAATATTTAATACTGTTTCGGAGCAAAGCTGCTCTTTGGTTCCTGATGGAGGACGGGAGGGTTGGGAGGGACTTCCCGCTGTGGTGCAGTCCCAGGCGAAGGCTGGAGGTGCCCAGCATCCCCACCTTGCATCGGTCCCTAAGGCATCCAGCCCAGCATCCCAGCCTGTGCGTACAAGGTCACCTGCAGGAGCACAGTTGGGTTTGGGGTGCCGGTGTGCTGGGTGGTATCTCCAAGGACCCACGTGGGCATTGCCCTGGGACAGCAGTGCCACCCAGCACCGGCACTGCTGGAGGCAGTGTTCTCTGCAGCTGGGAGCAAGGGGGTCTGTCATGGGTGTCGGATGCCTGATGGCTTCACCTGCCTAAATCACCTTCCTGCAGCATCCTGCACCTTGGGGAGCATCTCCGGAGAGGGCTGCTGTACCAGCTGGCCACCCCACCCCATGCCACAGTTGCCAGAGCCTCTTCTCCTCTTGCTCATTTCTCTTGCTGCTTAACCAGGCTTGCTTGCTTATTTTTTGAAGGCTTGAGAGCTGTCAGGTTTGAAGAGCACCTCTGCTGTGCCACGAATAGCACGGCCTCGTGCAGTGCAGGATGAAGCAAACTCTGGTGAGCCTGTTATCACGCTGTCCTGCTGCGAAGCAGCTTTTAGGGCTAGGAGCTTGCACTCCGATTTGGGCGTAAAGTGGGGCTCTGAGCTCTCTCTTCTCTATGAATCATGCCTTGCCCAAAAATTTACAGTGCTGCCGCTTGACGCACACGCTGAATTTTCTGCAGGGGAAATGAGAAAATCCATAGCTTGGTTTACGAGCCCCAATCAGTGTAAAACAGGGCCTTTTAGAAATTTATCTTTTGCTGAGTCCACCTTTTTTCCCGGCACCTTCTGGGGAATAAATTCTTGGTCTTTGAGGCTGGGGAACTGTGTCTTAGATGGCAGCAGGGCCAGGGAACTTTGGTTACAGCTGCAGGTGTCCCTGGCCCATTTCAGGAGCTCCCAGGGAGATGCTACAGCTTGAGGGTGTTGGGGTTGGGCTAGGTGCTGGCTGAATGTAGGGAACTCTGATGTTGAGCTGGGATGGCTCATACTCCAGAGGGATATGTCTTCGGTGACTAATTTCAAGGGGGAGGAATGTCCCCCTGAAAATGTCCCTTGCTAAGCTTGGGGTAGCTTAGACTGTCTGGGAGAGACCTAAACCTTGTCTTGCATCACTTGCCCAGGTCACCCAGGAGGTCAGTGGGGGATGAGCCCATCTCACCCTGTGCCCCTGCACCCATGGGCTCTCTAATTCTCTGTCACATCAATTTTGCCACCTGCTTCTGTACCACCCCACTGCTGTCCTCTGTACCCCTCCACATCCTCACCCTTATCCAAGAACAGCCTGAACAAGGGGTAACAGAGCAAAATCAGAGCTTCACCTCCCTCCCTTTCTCCAGCAACAAAAGGCAGCCGCATCCCAACATTTGGGGCGGTGGAAGGGACTGTCCCCAGCCACAGCCACGCTGTACTCCAGCACAGGTGGTGCACGGCAGGCGGATGCTCCCCTGATCTGATGAGCAGTAGAAATATGATTTATTCATCATTGTTTTCTTTGTTGTTTCCTACCAGCCTGCTGTACACAGACAATTTTAGAAAAGCGGCGTTAGATAAATAATACATCGTGCTTGCAGGCATCATGTGCCTAACAAAAGCATCTGCGTAGGTGCGTGCGCAGATGTGCGAGGTGTGCTGCTCTTCTGCATGTGTGCCCGCGTGCTCTGGGCTGGCGTCTCCTGCCTGGGTGGGTCCCCGTTGCGCTCTCCAGCTCTGCAGCTTTGCTTTCAGTCACTTGGATGCCTTTTTAGTTATCGGCACATACCCTCCACCTGCAAGGGCGTGAAAAAAGCCCTTTTTTTCACTGTGGCATGAAAAAAGTCAGCGGGCGAGGGTGTGGAGGGCACGTTAGGCACAGGCAAGGGATGGGGCAGCGATCCTGCCGTGGGCACTGGGGAGAGGCGGGGATGCTAACAGCAGGAGTCTGGCAGCAGAACAGCATTGGTGCTGTGGTTGTGCCCCAGCAAAGGGCAGCACGGGGGTCCTGCCCGCAGCAGGCAGGCTGCGTCACAGCTGTAGCTCTGGCACAAGCACACGCTGCTGTCATGGACCCTGGAGGCTTTTGCTGGCCCGAGACGGGGATGGTGAGTTATGCAGGTGACCCCACAAGCATGCTGTAGGATCGGTATCCCCCAGCAGCCCAGTGCCTGAATGTGCCCCAAGTGCACCAGAAGAAATACCTCCTACAGAAGTGTTTGAGAGGCCTCTTAAAACTTTTATTGGTACTATTTTTTGTATCCCTCCACCTGTGGAGCAAGGCATCTTTAGTACGTTCAGCCCTCAGCAGGAGAGAAAAATTATAACTGATCCATTTCAGAAACCTCTAAAAATGACCTAAAATAACTTTTCTATATATAAAAATGCCATGATTTTCATGTCCATTATCTCATGACCTAGCAGGGCTAGGAAAAGCTATTGTAGATCATTTTTAGTGGTTTCTGAAATGGATTGGTCACACTTTTCCCCTGCACAGTGGGACTCAGGGTACAAGGACAACTGGGCTTTAGAGATGGGGAAGGAGACAAAAATCCGTGTCCATGCTGATGCATCCAGAACTGTTTCATCGTCGAGGACCACTTGTTGTGCTCTCCGCAGCTGAGCAGAGATGCTGGAGCTAGTCAAGCAACAGCTATTTCCAACAAGCCAAAGAGACAGTGGTCAAGTGGATGCAAAGCATGGGGCACTGTGTGGTGGGAAAGCTAACCCTGTCCCTGCCACCAGTCTTCTGCACGGTCTGCAGAGAAAATGACCCTGGCACCAGCTTTCGCTGCCTGTCACAGCTCTGAATTTTGCTGAAGCATCGCATGGCTTGCGAGCAGCATGCCCAGGTGGGATGCCCCCAGCTCTGGTGCAGCCTTTCATCCCCTTGCCCTGAGCTTTTGCAGTAAGGCTGGTTGCAGCCCAAGCCGCTGGGAAACCACCACAGTCAGGCATTAAACATGCCGGGTTTGCGGAGAGGACATCATCAGAGCACGTGAGAGAAGTGGCTTCCTGCCATGCGAGAGGTTAATAGACAGATTAGAGAGGGCAGGCGCTGTTTGCAGCGAAAGGAAAGGAGCTCTGCTTTTACAGAGTTCAGGAGCTCCGTGAGGCAACAGGGAAGTAAATATTTGCCAGGATTACAGAGGCTGCGTTCAGGAGCCCAGGGAGAAGTGCCTGTGCAGGGTCAATGTGTTGCTCGGGCTGTTTTTGGCATTGGGCAGGGGCTGAGAGTTGGTCATCAGCCGGGGGAGGATGGAAGAGGTTGGAGTGGGACACCCCACACCCAGAGACACTGCCCAAAACCTCAGGGCAGAAAAAACCTTTAATGCTCCCTTGATGGCTTTGTTTTCCTCCGCTGCCTTTCTTGCTCTCTCGATCGGCCCGACGGGCTGGCCCACCTCCAAAGACAGCATTACGGAGTGCTGGATCGATTGGAGCCTGCAATTTTATTTGCTCTCTTTAAGAGCCTTTGATGGTCAGGATGAGCTGTGCTGGCAAGAGCCTTTCCTGGGAGAGGAAGGGAGAGGAACACAGTTGCAAGCCATCATCTCCTGTAGGGGACCCTGCCACCAGCTTGGAGAAGACACCATGGCAGCGTGGGCAAAGACAGCCCTCTCAATGCATGATGGCAGCTGAGAAGGGGCTTGCAGCCCTCTCCTTCATGGCACCTGGCAGTCATGGTGATAGTCACCAACATAGCGTCCTGGTCACATCTCCAAATGGCATATCGCACTGGCCCTGCACTCACCCATGGCACGGACTTTCTGTCCCTCAAGGTGGAAAGTGGGGCAGTTGTGTGACATCCCCCTTCTAAAATGCCTGTGGCTCTGGGACTGACGGCTCTTTGGAGACATGGAGGTGGCAGGACTGTCTCCATGAGACAGCTTGTTCCTGCCCAGAGCGGGTGATGGCTGGGGAAAGACAGGCTTTGTACAGCAGCATCCCTTCAGCTGCTGTGGGCTGAGCATGCTGCATGGGCACCAGGGTGGCAGAGATACAAGGGTGGTTTTGCCCCCCAACTCTAGGCTCTCCTTCCACCTCTGGCATGCTAAAAGGCACCAGAGGATGAAAGGTGCAGGATGCATTTGGGACCCCAATCTTGGGGCAGAGCCGAGGATCTTCAAGGCGTTCAAGGCTGTGAAAATGGGGCATCTTCAAAGGCTGCTGCAGAGTGGGGATGGAAGTGGGAGGTAGTTTCGGCAGCTCCCCTTCTCCCAGCAAAGCAAACCTGGAGGCACGAGCCTGCCCCAGCCTCCTCGGTGGAGGAATTGGCACAGATCACCAAAAGCCAGTTCTGGCATAATATTGGAGACCACAGAGATGAATGGTCCTCAGATGGACTAATTGCGGCTCAGTAGCAGTGCAGCACCTGGGGCCAGCCGCGTAGGGCAGAGCCTCCTCATCAGGCAGGAACAGTGCAGGACTCAGGGGTGCTCACCAAAGCGTCAGCTTGCCTCTGCCTGGCGTCCCGGCTGGCTCCTGGTGTCGTGCGGGACAGCTGAGCGCAAGCAGCAAGCGGGCAAGAGGCCCAGGGGAGCATCCCCAGCATCCCCCCGCCTTGCGCCGTTTCCAGCCCCCAGCCCGGTTTGCCGGGTGCCGGGCGGGTGCTGTTAGCCCACACCGCCACCGCGCGGTCGCTCGGACCCCGAAGGCTGTCCCTAAATCCCCTGCACCCTTCAAACCCTCCGAAACACCTCCCAGGAGCCCCCAGCCCTCNCGCTTGGCTCTCTTGTCATCTGCTTGCTCCATCTCCAGCCCTGCCCCAGGGATGCCAGCGTGCATGCAAGCCCTGTGTCTCAGTTTGCCATCTGTAGACTGCAGTAGGCTGCTGCAGCTGGAGCTCATGGCATCCCCCAGAAAGCTTTAGTAGCAGACCCCATCATTATTTTCTGACCATGGGTTCTGCTGTGCAATGCTGAGCCAGGATCCCAGCAGCCCACCCTGGCAGTCCATGCTCACTGGCAAACTGTCCCTCTCCAGAGGGCACAGTTAGGCTGCTCTTTCCCATCAGGATCCTGCTCTGATCCTAGACACATCCCCAGGTACATTATGCCAGTGAGGCCTGGGCTGTGCCTAAGCAGTGCTGAGGAGACCTCCAGGAGACCAGCAGCTCCACAGGGCTGTGCGCCATGTGGGGATTTGCAGAGACATGGCTGCAAGGTTGTCCCTTTTTGCATGGATGTCTTGAGCCTTTGGCATCCTCCTGGTGCTACCAGCTCACCAGTGCAGTGAGGACACCCTTAGCTGACTCGCTGCATCCTATACTTCTCTGGCACGGCATGCAGAGGGGTTGGTGCATGACTTCCCTGCATCAACATCAGTATGGGCTGCTCCATAGCAAGACATGGTGCGTGCATGGTGCTGTGGGACTCGTGATTTGTCCTTGCAGCCCTTGCATGAAGGCATTTCCCAGCTTGCATCACTGCATCCCAGTTTGCATCTCATTTTCCGTAACAGCCATGGGTAAGTCATCTGCTTCAGTGGCAGGGAGGAGAGAGGTTAGCCAAGTAGTGGGGAGTGCTGCCAGGGCTGCAGTGGGGTGGTGAGCAGTGATGTTTGTGCTGAGGCTGCCAGGTGTGCTAGGTTTGTTTCAAAACCTCTGCTTGGAGAGAAGAGCATGTCCTCGGACATCCCAGGTGGATGCATGGGAATGAGGGCTAATGAAGGAAGGGAAAGAGGGGCCACCACAGGTTCAGACAGCCTTTCTGAGGGAACCCTCATGTACATCCAGCCCAGGGAGTGCATTTTATTCCAAGGTACTGTGCCAAGGTCCTGCAGCTAGGTCCAAACTCTGCTCTTAGCAATGCATATGTCCAGGTACTAAGAGGAATTGACTTTGGTGTCAGTTCAGATAAGATTTTTACTAACCTACAAACCAGAATTTATCTCATCTTCCTATATGCACTGGCCCTCAGCGTTTTGCCATGTTGTCCTGCAGCTCTGGCTATGCTCCTTCAAAGAGCACAGAGTGCATGTAGGTCTGGGAAAGTCAAGTGCAGTGTGAACACTTGGTTGGTTTTAAAATCCTCTTCTGCCTCTAACCTCTAGGACTGGCTGTCGAGGCCAGAGGAAGGCTGCTTCACACTGCATGCTCTCGTCCTGTCTTCAGTTGCCTCCATGTCTCTTGGGAAGCAGGGCCCTGGGATGGAATGCTTTTCCATGCTGCTGAAAGCGTTAACACTGCCAGTTCTTCTGCAGAGCTGAATTTTCTCTGCTGGTTTCAGGTTGTTCCTCCTCATCTTGCCATAAGCAGTCCTTCTTGCTCCCTTGGAGGACCTCTGGTCTTTTGGAGGATCATCCCTCAACAAGTTTATCACTCCCCAGGGACGTGGCAGTGAAAGCCGTAAGCACTGTTGCTGAATGGGGTCAAGAGAGCAGTACCTCCTCCCCATCAGTGACATCTCTGTCACAGCCTTGAAGACAATTTACCCTGGTACCTGCCAACCTCCTCTGCCACTCCATCTCTCATTAGAGCTGGTGAGCAGCCAGGGGAGAAGGTGGAGCTGCTATGCACAGTCCAAAGCAAGGTCTCACGGGGGACCTCAGCAGCAGACATGGGACAAAGGCCCCCAGATGCTTCAAGCAGCTGATAAACACAGACCAGGCTCCCCTTGAAAACTGTGTCCTCTCCTGAGCTGGCAGCAGTTGAGAGTGGAGGGATAGCCCCTTGTTCAGCACCTGGTGATAACCCTACCTCAATGGGTAATTGCTCTTTCTCTTTCCCTGGCAGCCCCCCCGAAGGAGCCAGTGCTGATGTGCCGGTCCAACAACTACCCGAAGGGTTTCTACTGCAGCTGGCACCTGCCTACTCCCACCTACATCCCCAACTCCTTCAACATCTCCGTCATGTAAGTGCCCAGGAAGGAAGGGTGCAGTGGGGTGAGTTTTTGTCCCTGCAGCCTGGAGCAGGTCCCAAGTAGTGCCATGAAGTCTTGGGGCAGTGGGTCTGACCTGTGTTGAGTGTGTGGGGTCAGTGTCCTAAAGATGGGCCTGGGGAAGGATGCTCTAGGGACATCCAAACTGGATGCTTGGCACTGGAGCTTTGTCCCAAGAAAGTTCCAATTTCCCCAGAGGGGACCAGGAAAGTCCCCAGCTCCCAGGTCCCCTTTCCATGCCCCCCAAGTCCATCCTCTCTGCACTTGTCCACAGTGAGGGTTGTGCCAACTGTTTTTTAGTGCAGTTGGCACAGCCACGCTCCCTTCTGCCATATGCTGGCTGTGGCCAGGCAGCAGCAGTGTCCCTCACCTAGAACTGGCCATGGCATGGCGTTATCTCCCACTCTGTGCCCAAGTCCTGGCACAGCCCTTATACAGGCTGGTGCCATGCATTACCTTCTGGGCCATGTGTCACCAGCAGAAAGGAAACCTGTTCCTCTCACAGGAGGGACAGAGCCAACTCCAGTGCCAGCAGGGTCTCATCCTTTTCTTGGGGCCAGTGTGAGGACATTCACTGCAGTCTCTGTGCAGGCGCAGGATAAAACATCACACACATAGGCCTGCAAAATTGCCCAGCAGGAGGAAAGCAGCCCTTTGGCTGTGGCAGGGGCTGGTGTCTGGGGACTGTGGGCAGATCAGGGATGCAGCACTGCTCCTTCTGCCTCCTGCCTCCAGCAGCGTGGGTGCATCCCCACCTGAGCACTGCTCCATAGGTAACAGCTCTTCTCGCCTCTGCTTTCCAGACATGGCACGAGAGAGATGGTCTGTGAGAAGGATGTGTTTCCCAAAAACAGGTGTCACATCAGATACCTCCAGCTCTTCTCAACAGTGAAGTACAAGGTGACTCTGACAGTCACGAATGCTCTGGGCAAAAACTCCACCACTGTCACCTTTGACGAGTTCGCCATAGGTAACTTCCACGGCAGCAAATGGCCTCTCCGAGATGGTGTTGGGGTTGGCTTGCTCTGCACGCAGCGTTGCCCTCCACAGCAATGGGTCAGGGAAGGGGTAGGCTCTCCAAGTGGAGACTCTGTTATGCATGCATGAGATGGAGCCAGGGTCTGAGCTGGCATCCTCCCCATGCGCCCCTGACTCTCATGGCCCTGCTGTAACTGATGCCAGCACATGAGCATCCTGGGGGAGCCAGGCAGGATGCCCGCAGGCAGTCCTCGTGATTGGGGATGGGACCATCAGTTGCCTGGTGCCCTGACTGGTCCCATCCCCAGTGGTCCAGGTATCCCATGGTTGCTGAGCTCCTCCCTGCTTGGGTGCTGGGGAAGTGGCTGCCATATGCTGGGGCAGAGGGCTGTGAAACTGGTGTGGTCCAAATGGCATTGCTTTTCTTGCCCCTATGAATGTTTCTGACAGAGAGGTTTGGCATTTGTGCTGGAAGCAGAATCATGGGAATTAGGATTGGAAGCAAAATTAAAATATTCCATCCTCTTCTCCTCCCAACCCTTGTCAGGATAAAGCCCTCCCAAAGTTATCCTCCACCAGCCCTTACCTAACATGCTCCTAAAAACCCTGTTGCCCTCTTTGCACCTCTTCACTGCCCCACCCAGGCAGCAGATGCTGTGTAGTGTGGGACAGGGATCAGCAGGCCCTGGGGGCCCAGGTGTTGGTGCCACCGGCCGTGCCGCAGGGATGCTCCCTGACTGTATCCGGACCCATGGTGTGGATGCTCCTCTGACTGTGGAAGAATCGGCATGGACCAAGCAATTCAGTGCCAAGCACAGCAAAGCTGGGAGCTGGGCACAGTGCTTTTGCCACCAGCCAAAGCCGGATTACAGACATTACTGTCCATCCTCAAAGAACAGGAAAAATGGGAGAGAATAGAGTTCAGGAACACCTCGAAGAACAATTTGCTGGTTACATGTGGCAATTACTGGAGCAGAAAAACAAATAAATGAATCTTTCAAGTGCAGCCAGTAGTCAGTCTTCGCCTTCGATACACTACATGTCCCAGCCCAAGCATCTGGAAGTGCTGGAGTGCAAGCAGAGGAGCTCCACTGCTATCCTAGATATTCCCTTTCTACCCCAAATCCTGGAAAACATCGAACAGGAAACAAGGTGCCAGCTCTGAACAGAGCAAGAAAATTATTTTGGAGCAGGGACTGTCCTGCCATGTCTCTGCAGCCACAGTCCATATCTGAAGCATGTATTCATTGGTGCATTGCAAATATTGATAACAAGGAAAGGAGCTTAACAGGGAAGTGGTGGAGTTTCCGTCACTTGGGTGCCTTGCATTCCCTCCTCCAGGAGTTCAGAGCATCATCCTGTAAAATCTGCATCCCACCCATGCCCTGCCTGGCTTCCCAAACATCTGGTCCTCTGTACAGCAGACAAGGGCAACCCCCTTGGGAAGCACACCCAGCTGCCAGCCCCGGGCATCCCAGCACCAGCACAAGCCAGATCCAGCCCAACAGTCTGACCTCAGCCCAGGCTGGAGGAGCGGTGAGCAGAGGCCATTGCTGCCCCAGGCCAGCCGTTAGCATGGGTGCAGTATTGCTTCTTGTGCAAGAGTGCCTGGAGCAGTGCAGGGTGCACCGGTGGTTGCAGTGGGAGGTGAGACCCTGCCAGCACCACCTGACAGATGCTCTAACACCCTCAGGGATGGCACTCAGGAAAGGGATGATTGGCCGGTGCTGATAGGAAGGGCTGTATCTTGTGCCCCAGAGCCAGCCCACTCCCTTAAACACGTCAGTATCTAGTGACCTTACAATCTCCACGTTCTGTACACCTATGAAATTCTCCTCCTCAGAATTTGATACAGCTACCATGCATAAGAAGCACAGACATGGTGGTGATTGAGTGTTCAAGTGGGCAGTCTACAGGCTTAGCAGAGTCATTACAAGATGAACGCAGCTGCTGCCAATCAACAGCCACCTACCCTGAACAGAGCTTCTCATTGTGCCATCCCGGTGTTTCCAATTAAAACAAGTACACTGCATTAGTGTATGTTGCCAGGCAATTTTGCTCCAGGTTGCCTGCTCTCCTTGAGGAACCTTCTGCATTTCAGTGTCTCTTCTCACTCTCTTCTCTGCAGCTGCAAGCCCAGGGCTGTGTCCCAGCGTGGCAGGTGCTGGTGGTGTGGATCTAGCACCCAGTAGGTTCCCTGGGGATCTCTACCAGCATCAGCTGGGCTGAGGTCTCATCTTGGAAGCTGTGCTGGGTTTTGCTCTGCTAGATGGAGGGGTGGAAAACTTACGGCTCAGGACAAAGCCATTGCACTGGCTTGTTGGAAAAATGCTGCATGGAGCATTGCAACATGTGCACGCATCCTGCTGAAATGGAAAGACGGTGACAACCAGCGACTGCATGATGTTTCTTCTAAAATCCCGGGGCTGGGGATGTCAGAGCCTGTCCTCTGTTTTCCACTTAGCCTATAGAAAACCATCACACCTGCATGGAGGTTAAAGCCCAGGTGTGAAGCCCTGATCTCATGGTCTGCTGGGGACGGAGCAGCCTGGAGCCAATGCGAGAGCAGCGCAGGGCCAGCAGTTGTCCCTCCCAGTGCTGGCTGAGCTGGGAGCAGACCCACTGCTGAGTCAGACCACCCACCCAGTCTGGGCAAACACAAAAAGCCCCCTGGGAAGGAGTGACCTCCTTTGGTTTTGCTTCCTCTCTCCTTCCTCCCTCCCAGGACCCCCCCAGCAGAAAATCCCTTCCCCAGCCGCTCAGAAGATGGGCTCTAATTGAGTGGAAAATGACTGGTACTTTCTTTTGCTATCCCAAGCCCATGCCTTGCTGGCGGTCATGCTGTGCTGGTTATTAGCAGCCAGCTGTGAGGGGTCGCTCTGCATTTCCATTTTCAATGATGATTGGAAGAGGTTTTCCAGCCCTGTGGCCCCGTCTCTCATCGGCAGGAGATCCAGGCTGCCTTCCTCCCCATCTCACTCCTGGAAATTGTTTTCATAATTGTGTCTTCTGCAAAGGTATCTATATTAATAAAGGTGAGCATGGGGCAGTCAAGGCTCTGCAAGGCCCTGCAGACATCAGGGCTCCAGGCCAAGGCAGGAGGAGGTGGGAAGGGGGCTGGAGAAGCTGGAGAGGAGAGGCCCCTGGGGGCAAAGGTGCCAGGGAAGAGTGAGCTGGTGTGCCAGGAGCTGTGCCCTTCCCTTGAGATAACTGGGACAGAGTGAGGACATTTATTGCCCTCCAGGAGACAATCCCACCTTCCTCACTTGCATTTCAGCCCAAGAACCAGGTAGCCGGCACGTGCATCTCCCAGGAAAGCAGGAATATCGCCACCATGCAGCAATGCTGGCATCCTGCCTCAGTACCTCTCTCCGTGCGTGATCCAGGGCAAAGTAGCAGGAGAAGATGCACAGTATTAAAGGGAGGAAGGCAGCATTGGATGGGGCCTTGCAGGCATGGGTGCATTCCACAGATTTGCCACCCATCCCTTGTGTGACCTTGGGAAGACTGTTTGATCCTCCCAGCTCTGGTTCTAGGGCAATTAAGACACAGAGCATCTCTGAGGGGCTGCCTGAGGACAAACTTGCCCGTGTCTGTACAAAATTCGGAGTCTCTGAACATGGGTATACAGTTGCCTAGGCAGAAGGTCAGTTCAATTCATACTACTTAGGGAGGCAGAATTAAATTACCTAGACTGACATTTGGCTAAGACATGGAGTTTAATATCCCTCTGCTCGTGGAAAATGCCAGGGGATATTTAACGGCCGCAAGGGATCCATTTTAGTGCTCATTGGAGAGACGGGATGGGCAACGGGCCCCTCCATGCTGTGGGGTCTCAGCTGCCTTTCTGAACTGTAGGCATCATTTTAAGATGTGTCTAACAAGAGCCAGGGGTGATGGATAGCTGAAGACTCATGGTTGAGCGTGAGCATGCAGAGCCTTTACGAAAAGCCGCTCTCCACAGCTCTTCTTGCACACCGAGCCCTCGCTCGGATGCAGCAGCTGAAAACCAAGCGGGAAGAGCTGTGAGCTGCCTCCCAGCCAAATCCCCTCCCCAGGAATGTCTGGAGATGCTCCCTCAGCTCTGCAGGATAATATTACATCTGGTTTTGTAGCCGCTTAACCAGTACTCAGCCTAATGCCCATCGTCCATTATTATTATTACCATTATTGCTTTTATTACGTTACTGCCTGCAGGCCCTCGCTGAGGACAGGGCTCTATTATGCTGGCTGATGTACAGCCAGACAGCCCCTGCCTTGCCTTGTGTGGGCTAAATGGAGGCAGACAAAGTCTGGGGAAGGAGGACCGCGCGTCCCCGTGTGCGGAGCAGGGACCCAGGAGGCTGCAGAGGATAAAGGACTCCTTCAAGGTCATGCAGGAATTGGGGAGCTGGACACAGCCTGTCTCCCCTTTCTCCTCAACTAGCCTCTGCAGGACCAGCCCCGATGTTTCCCATGATGAACACAGCTTAATGAGGTCTATCCTAAAAGACAGAAGTCTGTCCTCACTGGACCAGCTGCTGGAGGTGTGATCCCCTCTCCTGGCTCTTGCATCCCCACCCCCTTGGAGGGACGTGGCAGGAACAGTTATGGCTGTGTGTGTTTGGAAGGGCTGGCACTGCTATGCTTTCTGGCCTGGGCAGACATCCCACAGATGGGGGGGCACATGCGGAAGTAGCAGAGACTGCTGGTTTTCCCATTAACTCACAGCACCGTTTGAAGGCTCACCGCAGCCAGAAGTGCAACCCCCTTGGATGGCTGGGCTCTGCCATGCTCACTCAGAGCCAGGGCAGCCCTCCCCTGCACCCCAGGGACAGTATTCAACCCATAGGGGTGGGGCTGGGGGTTACATCCTGGCAAAATGCGCAGGTGACTCCCACCTCAGCATTGGGGCACCTTTTTCTTTGCTTTCTTCCAATCCACCACAGTGGCATCTCTCATTGCTGCCCAAGCCCATGTGCCCTGCCCGGCACAACTGCATTTAAGCATCCCTCCGCCATGCCTTCAGGATGGCATGCCAAAAAGCAGGGCCAGGCTCCCTGTGTTACCCCAGGGAGTATCCCATCACATCCACCCCCAGCCCAGTGCTTTCCTTCCCACTTCATCACTGCAGAGCCGCAGTTCGCAGTCATCTGCATTCGTTCAGCTGAACAGACTTTTGTTTTACAAACCGAGCCCACTGAGCCAGCACTGGATTTATACTTTTCCACATGCATTTGGACTCCAAGTCCCTGTCAATGGGAGCTGATGTCCAGCCCGAGCCTGGGGATTCGAAGTGAGCGGAGGAATTGCACAGCCATCTGGAGTAGCTCAGTACAGTGCAGTCCCAGCAAGTCATCCCGCCTGCCGAGGATAAAGCTGTAAATGGAAAATTGTGTCCTGTCCTGCCACAGAGGGGGGTCCATGGGAACCAGGAGGTGGCACCGGGCACCCATGGTCAGGCCCGTGGGTGATTGTGCACCAGCTGCTCCCTGAGCCTCCAGGTGCATTCTCCAAGCACTGGGTGCAGTGGGGATGGAGGAAGTTGTCCAGCCCTCCTTGCACACACCATGGCAGAGGGAAGGTGATGGGAGGCAATAGAGGTCGTCAGGGTGGTGGTGAAGATGATGGTGGAGGACTGCAACAGAGTGTGTGCCAGGGTGCTGAGTGGGAGGGCTGCGGAGAGGGAGGTGGTGGTGGGCTACCTCTCAGAGGGAACAGGCCCAATTCTGGGTCCCACCGAGGTGATTGGGCTGTGGCTTCATTTCAGCAGCCCCCCTCTGCCCCACGTGTGGCAAAGAAAGCAGGTTTGAAAGCGTCACAAGATTTTGCCTCCTAAGAGGTACAAACAGTAGTAGTGCAGGGAGGGTGTCTTCCTGGGGACAGTTGCTGCAATGCCACCATCTTCCTGGAGCAGAGATGGCGGCGAACAGCACACAGATGACTCCACTTGCAGCAGACTGGCCCCACATCAGCACCTGGTCCCATACAGCTTCAAGCAAAGGGAGAGATGCCCTTCATCCATAGGGCGGGGCTGCAGGCAGGCAGGCTGGCAAGGGAGCAACTCACTCGCTACTGCCACCTCCTTCATCTCCCAGGGGAGGCAAAGCCCCGGTGTGGACATCGCCTCCCACCTGCAGCAGGTGAACCCCTGGGGTCAGCATGGAGGATAAGATCTCTGAGTGCAGGGCTGGAGTTCTGCCACACAGAGAGGGGCACCCCACAGCCCCAGCATCCCTCCTCTGTGCTTGGCAGTGGAGTTTGATGCTGGCACCTTCACTAGCTGCTGCTTGAGGTGGTCAGAGCCAGGGGACCATTATTCAGTCCAGAGATTTTCAGACCAGGAGGGATCCATTGGCCAACATGTGGACTTTGGAGGGGGTTGAGAGCCCTCCCGAGTCATGAGGACTCACGTGCATTGCTATTCTTAGAGTGCAGAAAGCCCTTTTCCATTCCAGGCACAGCTGCGTGCCCAGTTCCCCGTGCCTACCTCCTCCCTGGCCATGAGAAAAGAAGAAGCATGGATGTAACCCACATTTCAGTCTTTTTGTAGCTTTCCTATTGCAAACTGGGAGTTTGAGCTGTTGTGAGTTGAGCAAACCTCTGGCGAGGAGCAAGGCTCACTCTGCAATGGGCAATGCCATACATCACAGCCTGACTGTGATTTGCTCCCAGCACTCTAAAAGTAGCTGCAACTTCAAAGCACGTTGCATAGCTCACAGCCAACTAATATTCCCTTGAAATACTTGTAGGTAGCAAGAAAATATCCCTGTATCCCAAAAGCAGAGCAGGGCTGAGAGAGAGATACCTGGGTTGGAACCACGGCAATCCTTCACCCTTGGCAAATACGATGTGCCAATGCTTTGAATCCCCAAAACCCCAGCCCTAAACCCAAGGGCCAAACTTTGCCACATTACTGCGAGGTAAGTGGGTTTGAATGTGGGTCAGGCTCCCAGAAATCAGGAGGTGTGAAGAAAGGGCAGGATTTGGGCTTGGTGGTCCCCTCGCCCTGACCCAAGTAGCCCTGGGGAGGAGAGATGCTCTCTGCACTGGCCAGGTTGTTTCCATGCGTCTCCAGCACTGGCACCTCCTTGAGGGTGGTTATGTTGAGCCAGGACAGACGTACCACTGACCTGGACAAGAAAAGGTGATTTGCCTCTAATTAATTTGGGAAGAGGACGTTCTGTGTGTCAGCTGTTCCCCTTGGAAAGCACACGGTACAAAGCCCAGCCAGCTGTGCTGAGGGGTGTAAGGAAGGATGCCACATGCAAAGCTTTACCAGCCACCCTCTTCTCTTCCAGTAAAGCCGGACCCTCCGGAGAGTGTGGTCGCCAAACCCGTGCCCAATAATCCTCGGAGGCTGGAAGTGTCATGGCAAAATCCCTCATCCTGGCCCGACCCTGAGTCGTTCCCGCTCAAGTTCTTCCTGCGGTATCGGCCCCTCATCCTGGAGCAGTGGCAACATGTAAGCAATGCTGAGCTGGCTGGGTTGGGAGGGAGCAGGGGGAGCTGGTGGCTGGGAACAAGTTGCACGGGGAACAAGTGGTCAGGGACCAAAAAAAAGGTCTATTTACTGCCCAGGCAACCCAGACTCTTTTCCTTTCATTCTCTGTCTCTCCTCCCTTCTCTCTTCCACTCTGTCTCTCTTTTAACTTGCATTCTGCCTACAAATGGCTCTGCAGGTTCTCCCTGCTCCACATTTTCATCTACGGCCCCTATCTACTTTGCATACATATGTTCTATATAAAACCTGCCAACGAGATGTAAAAGGCATTTAAAGTATAAATGTCACCACATTTAAATGCGCCTCTGCCACATTTAGATTTTGAACTGAAGATAAAATACCACTCACCGTAACTCAGAGCACAGTCATGGAGTGATTGCCATGATGTTATCGTATTTCTTACTTTTATTTCTTGTTTCTTTAAAAAAAAAATAGTCAGTGAAATCCTTGGCAGCCCAGAGGACAGATTTCATTTGTTAGCTGCAGGAAGATAACAAACGGGCTTTTTTTTTTTTTGCTTCTGTGTGCTGCTTGCATGCTCAGCTTGTGAAGGAAAGCAATCTGCTGCTTGAGGAGAGGTGCTTCTATGCTGGCATGGCTCATCCAGCATCCCCTCTGCACCAAGTTGGGCCAGCTGAAAGCCAATTAGCTGCTTTGCTTGATAAAGCATTTTGCCCCCCCCAAAAAAGACAAATAGGGGGGCAGCACCCAGTCCCCAGGGAGCTCACCCGGATTGTGGAATCAAGCAGGGTTTTCTGCCAGCCAGCTCTTCTTGGGGACAGAGGGGATGGGAAGCTTTTCTCCCATCTCCGCAAGACGTCAGTGTCTCAGCAACTTTTTGCGTTGTTTGGGTATTTTGACGAGGCAGCTCTGCAGGTCATGTTTCAGATTGAAGCATTTGCTGATCAGGCTTTGAAAATCAGAGAAGGCTAGGGAGAGGATTTTCCTGCTTCTCTCTTTGCCCTTCGCTTTACTCCTGGGAGCAGGAGAGCATCCGTGGAGTATCCCAAGGGGTAAGAAAGCAGAAGTGGGATTTGGGTATTAGTTTGCTGTGGATATTTTTCTTTTTCACTTGGGGGAGAAATGCTTGAATTGTAGAAGCTGTGAAAAAAGGGGAAGAATTAATGGGAAATACCAAACACAACATCAGTTTTTTTCAGGGTATGAAACTGTTGTGGAAAAAGCTGATGTTTTTACCCTGCCACAGCTTGATCCAGCTAAGCACCCTGCAAATGCAGGGTTTTGCACACAAAAATGGTGGGAGAGCCAGTGAGCTGCCTCCCACCTCAACACCCTCAGGGTGGCCGGTCCCTCCTTCACTGGGTATTAGGTGTCATAACCATGGGGTCAAGCCATGCCAGTTCCCTCATCACAGGGCCTCCAAGGGGACAGTGTGACCTCTCCATCAGTGCTCTCAGGCACACAGCAATGGTGGGAAATCATGGAGGTGTTGGCAACACCAATGGCAGGGCCACCCTGGCTGGAAAAGGCCGTTCTAGGGCAGTAAAAACTTGATTTCTCCTATTTAAATGCACCCTGAGCTGCAGAGAGAGCTCGAGATACCAGCCCTCATGGTGGGTGCAAGGAGGCCTGGGGAAGGATCATCTCCCAGCATCCCAGCAGTGCACAGCAGTACCGCTTTTAATCAATATACCCTTGCAAGAGACACGTCCCCCATCACTGGCTGATGGAGAAGTGTGCTTGGGGAGTAATTTGCTCTGTGAGCAAGTGCAAGCATTCAGCTAGTGAGGTACCAGCCTTGTTTTCTGACTCTCTGCCCCGCCAGCTGGGTAATGAAAAATCTGATTTGTGGATGATTTGAGGAAAACTGCCACTATTCATCAGATGAATTATTTGCGAAACCTAATTCAATCAGCTCCCAAACACCAGGGGATGGCAGCACTGCAGCAGCCGGAGCTGCTCCAACCCCAGATCCCCTTGGCATGTTCAGCCCGCTTAGCCCAGCCAGGCACCCTGCAAATGCAGGGGTTTGCACCCAGAAATGAACCCCGCCAATGCCAGCATGCTGGGAGCATGCCCAAGCCATGCTGAGCTCTGCTTTGCTTGACCTGTTGCTTGTTGGCATCTTGGGGGGTGTCCCCATTCCTGCAAATCCAGCAAAGAAAGGGAAGGACATGATTTGGTAAGGCTGAGCCTAGCTCAGCCATTGAGCTCATCCTACGGTGGTGGTGTTGTCCTAGAAGGGACAAGTGCCCTGAGAAAGGATGCAGCAGTCATCCAATGCTTGCATGGGGGGTGTCTTAATTCTAGCTGAGTTGAAGGTCTCCTGTCACAAGCTGCCCCCCCATCTTGGCGTTTGCTGCCCCCGCTGGCTGCCAGCATGGAAAAGCCATTGTGCACAACCTGCTTGCTGACAACAGGGCAGCTTGGGAGCCCAGCAGGGAGAGGAGAAGCCTCCACCAGCAGCCAGGAGGAGCTGGGTAACCTCATGCTCTGGCACATGCCTGCATGCCCAAGGTCCCCATGCTGAGCCCCATCCCTGCCTCCTCGTGGCAAACCACCCATTCACAGGCTGTGGGTTTTAAGCATCTCCTGCTACCCTCTTGGCAGCCCCTTGGGAAGCCCAGCATTCCTGCAGGAGCAAACCCACAAGGGAGCACCGGAGACTGCCCAGAGCCAGGATTATCCATGCAGGCCCTGCTCACACGTAACATTCCTTGGCAGAAGAAGTAGCTCCCCTTTCTCCCCTCTGCATCCTGTTGTCTTTGCAGGGTCTGATTTATGCACAGCACCTCGGCAGGCAGGACTGAATGAGCACTAATAGGATCAGATGGATGTCGAGCTGTCGAATACCGTAGGGCTTGATTCAATCAGCGTCTGCTTTCTCCCCGGCTCTTCCTTTCAGGATTTTAATAATGCCAGGGCTTGGCACCAGAAGATGAAGCTGTCCATGGCAGGAGCGGTGGATCTTATCGAGACCACCGCTGTGCAAGCTAGCCATAAATGCAATTTTCCCCCACCAAGAGGGTCAGACAATACTTGGCCCAAGTATTGTCCCCCATCAAGCAATATCTGGGGCTGATCCAGAGCCGGGAGGACACCCTCATCCCCTTTCCAGTGTTTTGTAAGGGTGTGTTTGGACTCCAGTGTGCCATTTGCAGCCCCTTTCCCCTGCTCAGCAGCGCCTTTCCGCTCAGGCCACTTAGCAGCTCTCGTGTTGCAGTTTGCTCTGGGAATTATGATGATGTGCTCTGGGAATTATTATCATAGAGAGATGATGATGATGAGTTTCCATGCGTCAGGGCGTGTGCCGGATGCTCCTTGCACCATCGTGCCGCCTCGCAGCAGCTCCCTCGAACCTGGGCACAGGCATTTCCCGGCTGTTCAGGACGCAGCCATGTCACATCGTGTCACATCGGGTGGGCACCACTTCCCCTCCATCCCACCAGCACGGAGCTCACTCTGAAATTCAAGCAACTTTAAAGTCACGCTCCTTCCTTTCTGGAAGAGGGGCTGGTGGTTTCTCTGCTGCCAGAAGAGAGATGGGATATTTGTAGCCTAAACAGGTTTTTTATTCTCTCCTTTTGGCAGAATCTCCCCTTCTGTCTCCTAAATATAAAACATTAAATGTTTAGGGTATCCTTTATTTTTCTCCTGCTTTTAAGTTTGTAATTCAAGCCAGATTAGCGTGGTTTCCTCTTCTGTTTTATAGCCCCATCCTGGCCCCAAGCGAGCTCTCCTAATGCTCTCAGATGTTCCTCTAATGGCTTACCTAGGCTGGAACTGGATACCCTTTCCTAATGGATTGCTAATAGCCTGTTTCTGGTTTTACAGGCTCCTTCAGTTAACTCACAACAGCAGCGATAGCCACACTCACACATGTGATCTCCCTGCAAGCACATCTGCATGCTTACCCCTAGATGCAGGCGGGTGGCCAGGCACCATCCTGAGCATCTTTGGGGAACCCAGGGCAGGTCTTGAACCCAGTTTGCTCCCACCCCTAGCATTTGCTGGATCAGGATCTCTCCTTTTCCCAGTTTTTGGGGGGAAATCTCATGTGCTGAGCACTGACCCAATCCGTGCACATCCCAGGTACGTGGCAAGGCTCGGAAGGTATTTCTTAAGCAGCATCAGAGTTGGCCGCCAGGCCAAGTGAGGATTTCCTCCAGTGGGTTGCCAGCAATTTGCAGATGCCGTCGCAAAGTCTAATTGAACCCATTGGCCGCGCTGACAACATGAAATGTTAACGAACCGTGAGGCAGGCTGCGCCTCAGATCTTGAGATTTGCAGTAAAAGGTCATGAGATATTTAAAGCTAATAATGTGGTTGGATTCTCTCCTTCCTCTTCTGTTTTGGAAGCATTAGAGCCACGTCTGTGTGCATTTTGCAAAGGCTGGAAGTGTCCTTCTTTGGAAAAGCAAGCAGAGGTGCTCCCTAAAATCCCAGGATTTTAGGAGCTGGGGCCACAGAGCCCCTGAGCAGCTCTGATCAGGGCAAATGATGAGGATTTGGGGACAGGAATGGGCAATTTGTGGGTATTGCCAAGTTCTTAGTGGTTGGGCTTGTTGGTGTGAGGAGGGCATGATCCTCTTGGCCGGCCATCATCTCATGTGACTGCCAGGGTGGGCTCAGGCTCATCTCCCAGGGCAAAGCAACATTTTTCAGTCAAACAGGTGAATCTCACAGGCTGTCTCTGGAAGTTCCTGCCTTGAGGCAGCCTGAAATAACCTGAAAGTGTGCGCTAATGCATATCCTGCCTGCAACGGGCAAGGGGGAGGGATGCAGCTGGGGAAGGCAATTAGTGCCAATACCTGCTGCAGCTGTGTCCCCGACGGTGCAGCAGCAATGTCACTTTGTGGCGGGTGCGCTTCTTCGCGCCCATTTGCATCCCCCCGTGCCTCTGCCACTTTGCCTGCGCTCCTCCTCTTCTCAAGGCAACCTTGGCAGGGAGGTCACCCTGAGGGAGCTGGGTTACGGCTTCACGCCTGGTAGATTTTATTGCGGCACTTCTCTCCCTTCCCCTCCCGGCTGCAAAGTCAGTGATTAAAAAAGAAGGGGAAAAAAAGGGAATTAATAGGTGGGAGCAAAATGTTGATGCTCTAACAGTGTCGCCCACGGCTGAGTGTGGGATGGGCAGGGCTAGAGCATAGTCCTTTGGAGGAGGATGGAGGGGGGAAATGCTCAGAAATCACCTTTTCCAATCGCTGACAGCTGCAGGGATGGAGCCAGGCTTGGGACGCTTGGGTGGCACTGTCTGCGTGCTCTCAGCCCTCAAGGGAACCACTACTGACCTAAAAATACTGAGTACCCCACAGGATCAAGCCTACAGAGGCAGCCCTGATGGTGCCACTGAGCAGCAGAGCACTCACGCACGCACCCATGTGCCTGTGCTCACCTGCATGCTCGCACAGCTACATGTGGGCAGGATGGTGCCAGCAAGCTTAGCTTTCCCTGCCCGCAGGCAGACCGTGCCAGGCAGGTGCCTGTGTCCCGCAATGCCCATGCACGAGCTGTACCCATATGCTTTCACTCCCAGTGCACTGCGTTAGCATTGTAAATGCATCTGCAGGCAGCAGATGCCAGTGCCGGGCAGGGTTAGAGCTGGTGCTGAGCGCCCTGAGCATCCCTGATCCCATCCTCCCCGCAGCCGCAAATGAAAATGAGCTCTGCCAATTGTCACTTGGCAGGAGGGGACAGCGCATCCGGAGAAAGAGTCCCGTTATTAACGAGCTTACAGCTCTACTTTCAAAGACGCTCTTTATTTTAAGCCAGAAGGGAGCCGTTCAGCCACATCTGGTGTGACACAACCCAGGCTGCAGAGCAGCCCTGCGATAACTCGTCCTCCGAGACCGGCAGTAGGGCTGAGCTATGTGCAGCAGTGGCACAGCAGCCTTCTGGCGGCCAGGGCAGTGGGGGGGGGGTGTTAGGGCAGGGACGGCAGCTCAGACCCTGCTGGGCTTCTCCATTACCCGGCTGGCAGAGAATAAGGGATATCATTCACTTTTCCCAACCTTCTAGTTATTCCAGAGTCCAGGCAGAAAGTTTTGTCTGGGGTTAGCCCAACTGATTCCTGTGGCGCTGCAGAAGGAAGAGGTATTTGGGGGCTCGTTTGTTAGTAATGAATGTCAGACCTATTTGCTCTCCAGACATGGCTTTGAAAGGGGAAAAGCAAAACATTTATTTTCCGCTTGGCAACATCTTTTCACGGGCTGCAGTGGCTGTTTGCAGTGACTCTTCTGTGCTTCCAAGCAGTGGAGCGGCTTGCTTGCGGGTTACCCCTGATTTTGGTTTAGCCTGTTCCCCAGGGCAGGTGGGAGCCTGCCAGGATTCCCCTGTGATCATGGGGACTGAAGGCACTGCTGAAAAGAGCAGCTACTTGTGTAGCATGAGCCCCTGAAAGACTCCTTGCAGCCAGGTGGCAGGATCCGGCCACTTGTTGCAGGGAAAAGAGGCTGTGAAATCGAGCCCACTAGGGTGCCCCATCACCCTCCCAGTTCCCATTTCCCCCATTACCCAGAACAACCCAGGGACCATCCAGAGGTGGAGGAGGCTGCGAGGACACGAGGTGCTTGGCAGACCCGGGCTGTGCTCTTACTAAGGGTTTCCTTCCATGTTCCCCTGCTCACTGTGGGTGGCACAGGCTGTGTGAACAGATCAGCTTCACCCTACAATAGCCAGGGTGCTCCTTCTATTTTGGGGAAGGCAGGCTCATCCAGGCTCGATACGACACCTGGGATAGGCACGTGGTCACTGTCCTGGCATGCACAGAAGTGTGCATCCCTGCCGTGGGACTGAGGGGTGCCAGCCCCCCATCCTTACACTGCCAGCTTCCCAGCAGTGGAACACCCCCTTCCCACACCAGGAGCCATGCTGGGGGGCAGGAGGTGTCAAGGAATGGAAAGCAGAGCCACTGCCACCATGGGGGAGCCGGCAAACACATTTTCATGTGGGATGCAGAGAAGGAGGCATCTGATCCCCCCTTCTCACCCACTGCCTCCTTCCAAGACACACCAGCCCCCAGCCCAGCTGCTGGGGCAGGGAGGGTTGGGGTTTTCTTCCCCCCTCATCCCCTTCCAAAGGCCATCTGGGCTTCAGACCTGCCTGTGCTTCACCTTGTTTACAACCTGGTTGTAACAACCTGCTACGTGGTTGCACTGGACCAGGAGCAGAGCCTGGGTGGAAACAGAGCACAGTGACGTTTTTTTACTGCAGGGGCACCCTGGCAGGGTGGGCTGGGGACAGCAGGAGCTGGGGGAAACCTAGGGGGGAAATGGTTTCCTTAACTCCTGCTGTGCCAAGCACTGCAAGGCAGTGCCACCAGGCTGCAGGGCAGGGAGTGGGACAAGGGCACACACGGATGTCCCCTGTTGGGGTGCATGGTGTGGATGGCTCATATGGATTTCCCCAGCCCTCCAGAACATGTGCAGGGGGGACCAGCATGGACAGGGGGAAAGCTGAGTGCTGGGAAATCCTCCCCTCCACCTGCCCTGGGTGTCTGTCACCATCCCATCAATGTGGCACCAGCCCCGGGGCTCATCCTGGTGCTTGGGGTTGTGTTTGGGCACTGGCTGTCCCTCGGCAGCCCCGTTATCTTTCCAAGCAGGCTGATGGGGGTATGTGGCTGTGGCAGGGAATGGGATACCAGCCGACGCTGTCCTCAGCAAGCTGTCAGCTGAATTACTGGGTTCAAGCGCTTTTTTTCATTTCTCTCTGTCTTTTTTTTTT
>VZTL01059943.1:172322-197635 GCA_013400535.1 Scopus umbretta
CACCCTGCAGGAGCCTTCGCCACACCCAACCCCATCCCCACATCACCCCCAAACTTTTAACCACGTTGGATACAGGGAATCACCCCCGTTGACGTTTGTCTCATTCTCCAACAAAAGCAGAATAGCTCTGCTGTTGCCTTTTGAGCTGGAGCCCTGCAGACCTGTCCCCCGCTGTCCCCTGCTGTCCCCGGCTGTCCCTGTGCCTGCTCTGCTCTTCTTCCCATCCTGCCCCAAGCCCTGTTTTGTAAAGACACCTCCTGCCCCTGCCTGGACCCAAGCGCAGTATTTAATACCGTACGTCCTAGTATTCCCACTGTTGACATGCTGTATTTGAATTTTTTATAGATGTATATATATAAAAAAAAAAGAATCAAAAAAAAATAATAATAGAGGGGATAAAAACAAGCTCACACAGAGACAACGCACACACATGCGCGCACACACACACACACCAGGAGAGACGGTCTTCATTAAACGATCATTTCATGATGACTGGCAGCTCTGGGTGTTATTTCCCCTCCTGCTGGAGTGGGTGGGTTCGGCTGCCTGCTCCTGTGCATGGTGCTGGCTGTGATGGGGAGAATGTAGGGATGGCATGTGAAGGGGACACAGAAACCCTGGAGCCTGCCCCCAGGCTTGAGCCCATAGCATCATCTCTCCAGGGAGTGGGCGGGCCCAAGAAATGACCTTTTGGGGGCATCCTGAGAAGGTGCAAGGAGGATGTCCACCCCTGGAAACCCCTGGTGATGTAAAGGGAATGGTTGTCACCACCCCGTGTGGCACCCATGCTGTGATGGGGACATGCCGCATGTCCCCATTCACAGGCCCTCGGGGATCCCACGTGTCCCTGAGCTCTGGCTGCACCCTGACACCTCTCAAGGAGGCAGGAGGATGGAGACCTGGCTGCACCCCACTGCAGCCCGGAGGCTGGAGATGACATGTAGTCCCAATTAATGCACTTTCCTTGTCTGATTAATAATTTCACATTAGGAAAATGCCACTGGCCCAGATGCTCTGAACTAAACTTCCATCAGGGCAGGGCTCACACGGATCTGGCCGCAGAGGCAATGGGTGCAGCAAAGCGCGCTGTGTCAGGGTCTGGCCTCTCCCCATGTGCCTTGCTTCTGAGCACCGACTGGAGCAGAGTTGTCATCAAGCTGCAGTTCATTCCAGGGAAAAAAAAAACAAAAAAAACCAAACTTGTTTTTTTTAAGCAAATTGCCTGCCCAATGCACAAACTGTGTCTTTCCATCTGGGAGATGGGTGGGTGGATGGATGGATAGATGGATGGATGGATGGAAGTGAATGGTGAAGTAGCCACAGCCCTGGCTCTACAAAGCATGAAGGTAGCACCAAGCTGGTTGCTAGCTCCCCACAGGTACTTGCTATGATTTTCACCATGCTGGGGCTTTATTAGAGGAGAGCTCAGTCCCACACGGTCCTGCCTCCAGCTTGGCCATGCTAGCAGCAGCGCTGCCCTGCGTGCTGGCTTGGTTCACTGGTTAATGTTCCATTACCAGACAACATGCCTCCATCATTTATTAATGTTTCATTAGTGTTAAAAACATCTGGTAATTAATTATGCACTAATTACAGATTCACAGCACTAAAAGCCAGGGTAATCTACCATAGCAGATGGCTCTTCGGGGCAGGGGGAAGGGACAGCTCTTAGCAGAGATGAAAATGTCAGGCCCAGCCCTTGCCTGGGGGAAGCATCCCAGACAGATAGATTGCCTTCATCTCCACCCAGGATCTCCATGCCTGGTCCAGAGGCATGCTGTCTCAGGTTATTAAGGAGAGGAAACCTGTCCCTCTCAAGCTGTTTCAGGGACCAACGGAGCAGAGCTCCCACTGCCCAGGGCAGCTGTATGAGAAGCCATCCAAGAGCGGTGGCTTTCACACACAGCCTCAGGCACCCTCCAGCACCTGGAGTTGGCATGCAGCCTGCCGCCAGCTCCGGGATGACGTTCGTTAGCCCCTCCACGGAACCTGGCTAGATTAAACAGCAGTCCATAAAGCAAGGGGTGTCGTAAAAGCCCACTCGTGAAATGCCCCAGCAATATTATGTACAGATGTGCAGAGATGTTTCTAACTGGGGAAGGTCCCAGGGGAGCATCCCTGCCAAGCAGAAAATCCATCCACTTAGCAGTATAAATCCATACAGGAAGAAAGAGGGAATTACAATGCTCAGAGAGACCTGTGCATCACATAACCTGAAATCCAATACATCAGCCGGGCGCAATGGGTCCCTGCATCTTCCCAGCACATATGTGGCAGTAAATCCCACTTTAGGTGTTGTTTTCGGCTGTTGCTGATGTGACAGCAGCCTTGCGCTGAGCTCCCCAGGCTCTGCAAGAGGGATCAGAAGTGTGTCTGGAAAGCAGGAGCTATTTCCTGGCTGGAAGGCCTTGTAGGAAGCAAAAAGACCCCTTGCTTGAGCAATAGGTTGAGCAGCAGAGTGGGTCCAAATCACTGCACCTCCTGCATCCTTCTCTGAGGCAGGTGCCAGCAGAGATCTCATCCTCCACCACCCAATGATTGAAGAAGCACATCAGCCTCCCAGGAACCTGTAACCACCAGGTGATAACAAGCAGCTTATTTATCACAAATTAGACTGACAGCGCTCAGTCATCAGGCTTCAATGGGGCACCACTCTTTGGTGGAGCAGCAGGCATGGTCCTGTGTGTTTCGGCTCTGGCAGGGTGTTAGGCAGCCCCAGGGGAGAGCGGGGAGGCAGAGGGGTGTGAAGGCAGGCTCTGTTGCCAAGAAAGCACACTGATAGCTGCACAGCCAGAGCCAAACACGAGAGCATCCTGCCGAGCTGGGTGGAAGTGCCAGGTGGGATCCATCAAGCCAGCTGGCAGAGGAGAACTGCTGCTTATTTGCACAGGGGCCCAAGGGGCAAACATCCTCCTCCATCACAACAACAGGGAGAGGTGGGAGGCGGAGGCAAGAGCAGCAGGAGGTGGTGGAAAGGTGGTCCCCAGTGTGAGAGTGTTAAGAGCAGCATCTGCAAGGGGTGAGGATGCAAATAGAGTCAGCTTGGCTTGGAGGAGCCCACACTCCCCTGGTCCTCAACCCATAATGGTGTCAAGTCCAGCAAAATATAAGAGCTCACCCCAAACCGCAGGGTATTGGTTCAGAAAATGCCTGTGTCTCATGTACAGAAATGTACTACTGGGTGCCCTTGGCAGATTATAGCCTTCCTCTGGATTTTCTTCCCCAGTGGCAGGAGGGATGGCTCAGACACCAGGGTCCCACCATGAGGAAAGGCTCCTGCCTGCTACCAGTGGTGCAGGAGCAAGCCCAGGAACTTTGAGTGATTCAGCCACCACCACACAGAGAAACAGATGGAGCTGCAGATGGGGTCCCAGGAGGTAACAGCAGCCCCAGAAATCCCCACAATGTTTTAGGGTGGAGGCTTGTAGCAGCAAGAGGTGACAGATTGTCACATCAGACTGCAGAGGACAGCCTTGGACCATCTTATTCCTTGGTGGCTCCACATCAAGACTTGATGCTTCTCCAGAAGAAGCTGTCTGTTGTTTGAAGAGCCTCAAAGCAGTGACTCTCCTATTCCTCGTGTCCATCCTGAATGGCTCAGCCTCTGCCCTGGTACTGTGTCCCTGGTCCCCAGACACCTCTGCCTGCAGCCTCATGCCCTCCCTCCCCACCAGGCCAGCTCCGACACCTTCTCACCCCCCCAGTCACACTATAGCCAGATGGGCAGCACCCGCCATTGCCTTCCCAGCTCCCCGTCACCTCCCCAGTGCTGTGACCTCTCTGCCCACCTCCAGTCTGTCCCAGTCCCCTGCCTGCTCTGGCCAGGGTGACACACGCAGACCATCCACTCACAGCATCCCAAACTTCCCTGCACACAGACACAGCAGCCGAGCACAGCCCACCCAGCGCAGCTGCAGCGCACAGACCAGAGCATACCAGAGTCGCCTAATAAGCAATTGACTCTTTTTTTCCTCCCTTTCAAGAAAAAGCCAAGCATTAGGTTGGCTTCTGCCACTCTGTTTATCTAATAGCATCGCTGATTGATTGTCTTATTTATAACCCAGATCCGGTGTCTGGGCTGCTTGCGGAGATGGGGTGATTGATGGAAAGAAGACGGCCAGGAGGGGACTTAATGGAGCCGTGTGGCTGAGCAGTGGAGTAGTGGCTTAGGCATGAAATGAAAGCGTCTCCCAGAAGTCTGGGCTCCTCTCCTTCTTACCTGCACAGTTCCCGGGGAAGCTGCTAAGTGCTGGGAGGGAGCAGTGTGCTTCCTATGCCCTGCCAGGAGCAGGGGCTGTTCTCGGGCCTCCTCCAGCAGCCTGGAGGAGGACAGACCAAGGGGAAATGACCAACAGGGACTTGGATTGCTTCCCAAGAAGGCTTCATATAGTCTCTGGGAAGGTTTCCCCCTTCCAGAATGGTTCGAAGGTATGAGACATCCCATACCTGCCTAGCCAGGTGCCTGTCCTGCAGGCTGGAAATCAGGTCCTTGCAAAACCAGGTGATGGAGAGAGAAGCCTTTCCCATGGGTGACAAATCACAGCTGAGTAGGGGTCTTGCCCTCCTTCAGGCTGGCAGCATCTTCCAGAGGTCTCAGTTTCATCCAAGTCTGGACTGGGATGTTCCCATATCCCTAGGGGAGGTTTCCCTGTTCCTCACACCCAGTGGGCACAAATGCCAGCAGAGTCAGCGACCCCCGTGTGAATTGCCCCACAGACACAGTCACCACCATAAAGCACCAGCAGACAGGGAAGGAGCCACAGTCCCAGGAGATGACATGCCATCACTGAGGGTCATGCTGGGGATGTGTGACAGCCTGGACATGTCCCAAACCTCCAGCCTGCAGACTCACCCCAGAGCAGCCCGTCCCCAAGCCACAGGGCTGGGTCATGGTCAGGAGATGGCTAACAACTCCAAGTCCCCAAGAAAGCATTCAGCTTTGATCTGAGCCAGAACTAAACCCTCATCTTGTCCATAAAGATCAGTTTGGGAAGAAAAAACAACATATTGGTTCAGACAAAATATTTCATTGCTGTTTAATGGTCTTTATTTCATGTCTGATTGTAACAGATAGTCTAATACAAGCCTAGAGCAAAGCCAAACACAGTTGTTTCATTATGAAGAACCCATCAGCCAGTTTTGACATGGCCAGACCCCACTTCCTTTCTTGTTTTTTTGTTTTTGTTCCTTTTTTTCTTTTTTCCATGTTCGAAATTTGAGCAAAACCAAAGCAGCTGCACAAGCATTGCCATTCAAGCAGAATGAATGAAACCAGCTTTGCAACAGGTCTCCTGCCCACCAGCCAGTGCCTGGTAAACTCTGTCCATTGCCTTATGGTAGAGATTTATTACTTTCAGGAGAAAACCCACTTGGAAAGTCCCCCTGAACCATTGGACATGAGCAGGCTGATGCATGCTCCCTTCGACTAGGGTGTCCCCAGCTACCATGGTCCCCCCATGGGTGATGCCACTGCCACCTCATCATGCAGCTGGGACTGTGAGGGGAGGAGGGGACAAGACAGGTCGATCCTTGCAGGATGTTAGAAGATGGAGGGGCCTCTGAGCAGCGGGAGCGGAAACGGCCTTTGATGTGGAAGCTCTCCTTTCGCAAACACAATGAGTTGCAGAGGAGTTTTATAAACATGGCTATTGTTGCTCCGTCCCTTTGGTGGGAACAGATGGTCGAAGTGCTCTGTTTGGCCCCCCTCCCTTCCCTCACCCCCCACCCCCATTAATAAAGCCCCAGCAAGTCCAGCGCTGCTAAGGTTTTCCCAAGGGGGATCAATAAATAAATGTAATAACAACAAAGGGGCCCATGCAGACGAGATTGGGTTACAAAGAGGCCTCGGCCCCCCTCCTCCTTTCCGGGTGAGAGTCATTGCGTACAGGCACTCCGGCTGGTTTGGGGAGAGGTTGCTCCATCCCCACTGTCCGTGAGAAGCAGGGACAGGATCTTCCCACTGAAGGAGATGGGCACCACCTAGAAGTCCCTATCCCACAGTCAAGGATGGTGACATGTGACTTTGGTGGCCACCTCACAGCCTTGGCCATGTGGCTTCCAGCTCCCCGTGGGCATCTTCTACACCATGAGAAGTCACCTGGTGCCAACATGGACCTGGGGACAGGCTCAGCCACCGGTCCTGGATATGCAGCATGCAGGTGCCTCCCTCCAAGATTTCCTGGCCAAGCAGTTGCTCCGAGTCCTTTCCCAGCAGGATCCTACCCAGCACAGGGCACTCAGGAGCAGGTGTCCAGGCTCCACCTTGGCTCACTTTCTGCCTTCCTCTTGCCTGACACTGGACCAGGCAATTTTCTGGCCAGCTGAAAAGCATTGGTGACTCTGACCTGCTCCTCAATGGCATGATGAGGTTTTACGCAGGGCTAGAAGCTAAAGTTTGTAGGGATTAAATCAGGGCAGAGCAATCTGCAGACAGGGTACCCATGTGGAAACCACCAGCATGGATGGCACCACCAAACACTGCCCATGAGGCTGCAGAACAGGAGAGCAGCTTCTCCAGGAGGACTGGTGGGATTTGAAAGTGGCCACAGCATCTCACCAAGCTCTGGATGCTGGAGAAGTCATGCTCAGGCACTCCATCAAATGGCATCTCCTTTGGGGAAGGAGATCAGCTCAAAAGAGCTTCCCAGGGATTCATCTGCTGAGGAAGGGGTTGAGCCTGGAGCAAGCCCGCAGGCAGGGACCAGAGGGGATGTCGGTGATGTGAAGGAAGGACTGAGCAGAGGGTTTTGTCCAGAGGGCCACTCCAAACCCTGTCACAACACCCCTGCTTCAGGCATACTGCTAGCAGCCATTGTCCAACCTCCTCCCCAGCTGCTCCCCACCACTCGGAGGTGACGAGATGCTGTTTTTATCTGCACAGGACTCCTGCAGCTGGGGGTCAACGGGACAAAACGTGTCTCACACACGCACATGCACGCACCGCCGCCTCCCCTCCAAGCCGCCTTGGGAATCTCCTCCTTCCCCCAACCCCTCGCTCATAAAAAAATTAAAACTCTCGATATCATCTCACATAAACGCGGATTTGAGGCCCCGTCAGTCACCAGACACGTCCCACAATCTGCGCTGGCTCCAGACAGCTGGAGGGGTTTGCTGGAGGACCAGAATGACTTCACGCCGCCTCCCACGGACCGGGGTTACCCGGAGTGCTTGGTGCGGGGAGGGAAGCCAGGGGCTGGGAGCACTCAGCCCCATCCCCACCACACTGCCACCATGCTGTGCCCTGGACCCACCAGGACGGGTGCTGGTCCAGAGGATGGCCCCAGGCACCAAGAGTAAAATGCACCCGGGTTGTGGAGGCCGTCCCCGCGGGCACGAGCGAGGCAGCTGGCCTGGGCTCCGGTGCCGGTGAGGTTTATGAGGCCTGACCCCTTGCACCGAGCGCCTGGGGCAGGATAAATCCCACTCCGCCTTGGAGCGCAGGTGCACGGGGCTGACGGAGAGGGGAAGGGACTACAGATGCATGGGGGATCCAGAAAGGGGGAGCTGGGCCCAGCTTCAAGCTGCGTGCTGCTTCGGGTCCATCCCTGCGGTGGGAACAGTCCCTTCCATCTACTCCGGAGCCTGCTGCGTTGCCTTGTGGGTGCTCTTGGCTGGGCTTCCTGCATGCAGCCTACCACAGAGATGTCCGGGGATGCAGAAAGACCTACACAATGCCAGTAGATGTGCCACAGGATGCCCAGAGGAGACTCGTGGCACTCTGGGTAACAGCAGATGACTGCTGGCATCCCCGGGG
Source organism: Scopus umbretta (assembly GCA_013400535.1). Taxonomy (NCBI): domain Eukaryota; kingdom Metazoa; phylum Chordata; class Aves; order Pelecaniformes; family Scopidae; genus Scopus; species Scopus umbretta. The sequence goes on from VZTL01059943.1 coordinate 180,076, forward strand.
TACCACAAGTGTTCGGGCACCCAGATCCATAGCTATGTGACTCACATTGAATTCACCCCTGGTTTAAGTCCTACCAAGGACCTCCTAGCCACTATAATGAAGGAAACAGTCATGATCTGGAGAGATCATCTTCTTCCTCTTCTTTCTGCCATCTCAGCCATGGGAATGGTATGAAAGAAACTGTGCCAAGTGCCTCAGGACAGGGGCGCAGTCATGTCCTCAGCCATGGGGGCTCCTGCCCTTCCTCCAACACTGGGAGACAGTTGAGACATACACTGGAAAAGACACCCAGGATCAGACACAGCCCATGATCCTGCAAGCACCACTCCAGGCAGTGGGTCCTGCTGGGGCTGGGACGTGGGGAGCATTGTGCACAGGGAGCTTTGCAAGAGCAACAGGGATTTCAGCCCATAGCCCACCTCCCCTGTTTCATGTAGCACTGATCTGAATCCTTGCCTCAGGAGCCAAGCAGGGGGTTGGGAGACTTTCTCCAAGTAAATTATAATCATCTTTAAAGAAAAAAAAATAACACAAAGCAGGCGGCTGAGCTTGAAGGTGGATAAATGCCCAGCACAGAGCACCTGGCTGAAACCAAGTGCAAGCCTGGCTTTGGACTCTTTGAAGTCAGCGCATCTTCATGCTCTCAGTGGGTTTGGGGCTCAAACCCTCCGTGTGTGCCTTCTGCCAACGCTTGGGTAATTTATAGACGTGTGAGGCTATCCAGAAAGCTCCTCTGTGAACTTCCAGCATCAACCCAGTCCAGCTGGCCGGGTCATGTTTGCCTCCAATGAACAGATCCGTAGGAGCACTGTACAGCACAAATCACCCCCAAAAGCAAATGCTAACACTTGGTGTCCAAATCACGTTCATAGACCTGCCGCATCCCTCAGGCATGCCATCCCCTTGCTACATGTTACCCACCCCACCTGATAGGCAACTTATTGACTAACAAATGTGCATACCCTTTAATTACAGCACAGTGAATCCACTTAGTGCTGTTTCGTTAGATAGCTCATCTATTCAAGGAGCTGGAGCAGTACTTACTCAGCTCAGCGGCTCAAGTCTCTGGATTTTCAGGCCTTTAATATTCACTCTGATCTGTTCATAAGTTATTCATAGGGAGTAGGAAATGCCTCACAAGAGAACTCACTCCAAATTGCGAGTGCTTCTGAGGCATTTTGCAATCTGCTTGCACAGGGAGAGGAGGGGAAAGGAATAAATAAATGATTGTTTACAAATTATTTACTTGTCTCCACTAATTTCCACACTGTTTACCTGGCAGCAGTCTGAAGTCAGGAACAATTAGAGAAGACTTTCTCCTGGCATATCAGTGGCTGGAAGTTGCGCAGCGTGGGGGGAAGAAAGCCATTGCAGCAGAAGAGCAAGAAAGAGCTAGCTTTGGCTGCCAGAATTGGCCATTGAGTGCAGTCTCGCTTGGTGTTCACACTCCAGAAGGGATTGTTGTGAATAAGGTCTTAGTATCACACAAGCAGGTAGCTCCTGCAGCCACCCCTGCTCAGCTGGCCAGCTCCATCCCATCCTAGCAAATGATGACCTGTCTCCAAAGTGTCCCCCTTTGCATGACATCTGCTAGCCATCCCCGGACCCATCACACCGTGCTGCATGTCCCCAAAATCTGGCAGTGGGTAGCAGCAACAGCAGTGCAGGGCTGTCTTTTCTGCCCCAGCTCACCAAGATGTGTGGAGTCAAGTCCAGGACCATCAAGGCTTGCTGAGGGTCATAAAGTCCTCAAGGACACTTTTGCCTGCAGAAGATACCGGGCCTTGCTAGGAGTCTCCTCTCTGCTCCCGAGGAGCCAGGGCTTTGTGGGGAAGACCAGGAGAAGGTCTCTGCTGTGAACTGTGCAGCAAAGTGAGACGGGACAGGAAGGCTGTATTGGCATCAATAGTGTTGGGTCTGCAATTGTGGGAAAGATGATGCTCATAGCCCATGGCATGTCATCCCAAAACGCAACTGGGAAATCTGCCTTGGGGCAAAGTCACCCCAGCAGACAACTGCTACCCGAGGCAGGCAGCAGAATAAGCCTGTCCTCCTATTTATGACCATTTCAGACTTCCCAGTCCCGTCTCAAGCTAATCTCCCGCAATAAACCAGAGACAGAATATCACAGTGAAGAGGGATGGGGAGCAGGACAGCTAACATGTAGATGTCATTTGGGGAAGGAAAAGACAATCTGTCAATGTCAGAAGAGCAGGACAGGCTGGGAACTGGTCAATCCCAGCTGGGCTGATGTGTCTTGCAGACCTCCCCGTGCTTCATTCCCCTCTTGTTGCTCAAGCATTTGTGAACGCTGAGGATTTAGGTCCTGTATCCTTCCGGGCTGATCCTGGAGCATCCTAGGGAAATGTGGCTCTGGAAGGAGACACAAGATGCCTGTAGCGTGGAGAGGGATGTGCAGACTGGGAAATGCCTGCTGAATCTTGAGCTTGGACTGCCAGCGACTGCTGGCAATGCTCATGTGAGGGCTCAGGGCTTGGATAATGCAGTTAACAAGTATGTGATGACCCCACCTTGCAGGACAGTGGTCCACAGGAGGCAGAGTGACACTGTGTATAAGGGATTTACTAGGTGCACAGAAAGGGCAGGTGGAAGTCAGATTATCCAGCTGCAGCCTGCTAAACAGAGAGAGACCATCAGCCAGAATGAAAAAGAAGATGTACAAGATGGATGGACTCATGCCAACAAGACCCATGAGCAGCCTGTCGCCAGTGCTCCAAGCTGCCTGTGCCATGACCATCCTGGGGACAGGCCGTGGTGTCCAAGCTCTCAGGCTGCAGGAGGCTGAGCAGGACTGCAGGTATGACAGGGATGGAGGGGGAATTTGGGATGCTTGGTCCAGATCCATGCTCTCACCTGTAACATGGAGAGAAAAAGCTGTCTGCAGGCTGTGGGACTCCTTTGGGGCCCTGTCTCCTCTATTGCCCTTCCTGGTCCCAGCCAGACCTCACTCCCTCCCACCACCCCTCACTCCTCCATGCCCCAAGCGGCTTGGTACTGACCCTGCTCCCTGAAGCCTTCCAGCTCATCGCTCCTTGCAAGCGGCCTGTAAATCATCTTTATACACACATCTCCCTTGGCCTTGGGAAGAGGGAATTTATCCCCCTGGCTCAGCTGTGATAGAGACCTCCAGCTGTCAGGAGTGATCAGCATGCTCTTAATTCATGGCGAGGGGAGCGGGGCCTCCAGTGAAGGCTCCTGTGCCTGCTTCCCTCCCAAACCTTGCAAACAGAGTCTTCAGTGCATGCCTGCACCCAGGCCACGGAAACTGCCTAGGGGAAATTCCCCAGCATGAGTTAATTGTTATGGTCCTCAATGAAGATGCTCTTATCAGGAAGCAGAGAGGCAGGAGGGGACTGCAGGAAGGGGCTGCAGGTTGGTAGCCCCATGCATGCTCCAGGTGGTGGGCATCTACATTGTGGGGACTTTCCCAGTTCCTTGGAGAGTCCTGCAGCATCCAGACCAACAGACAGCAGGCAGATGATTCAGGATTGACCGAATCCTCACTAGTCACTGGCAAGTCCATCACAGATGCTGGTAGAAACATGGACAACACATCCAGATGCAAACATCTGGATGCGCAGCCCCTCTTGTCATTGGCCAGAGGAAATGGTGCAGCCAAGGAGGCAAGAGGGGAGAAAGACATGGAAATGCCTGTAGGTCCCTTGGCCAGCGTGTGGATTCAGCAGGGAGGGATTTGCAGCTGGGTGAGCTGCCTGGGAGCTGGCAGCATTTCACTCGCTTACACCAGTCTACTGATCTCCCTCCACAGCCCCCTAGAGCCTGGCTCTCTGGTGTGAGATGAACACTGAGCAAATACCCCTTTTTTCCTGCCACAATAACCCTCTTTAACTTTTCAACTTATCACCTGCACAGAGGTTTATAAAATTTTCAAGCTAATGGCGTCTCCAGTAATGATACTGCAGATGTACAAGCTGCATCCTGGGATGAATAAATTATAGGAGGCAGAGTAAATTGCAATGGGAAGGACAGCAGCTGCAGGATGGAAACAGATGGCTTCACTGCACGCCACAGCTTGGTCTCAGCACAGGGTATGTTCCCAGGGCTGGCCCTTTTGTGGTAGCCCTGAAGACCACCTGGGCACACCTGAGGCTGCATATTCCTGGAGCAGCAGCAAATGCAAATGCTGCAGCCAGCGTGGGGCTCCACAGGTGGCTGGGTGCTGCTCTGGGGCTGGGCACCAGGGTGGCACTCCATGGGTCAGCATGGGAGACCTGTCTTCCTTCTGCTGCTCACTGGGTTTTCATTCAGGAGGACCCTCGCAGCCTCCAGGAGCTGACAGGACATTTGGCAGTTTCCTTGAGCAGGGCTGCGGCTGCAGTTTAATTTGCTGCTGAATCTCTCCCAGCAAACCCTTTCCTGCCTTTCTCCATCCCCACACACGCGCAGAGGCAGTTCCCAGAGCAGGGTGCCTCATCCTCCTTCTCTGCCCCACAGCATGAGGCACTCAGATGTGGGATGAGGATGCATGTGGGGCTGTGCAAGAGGTGCACACTCATGCCCTGGCAATGTGACTAAGGGGATGATCACAGCTCAGTGTTTGGGCTCCTTCATACCCAGGGGCAGCACAGCCTTGGCTGAAGTCTGACAGTGCCGCCTTTCTCCAGCTCTGGATCCAGCAAAGCTGGTGGCACACTTGTCACATTCCACGAGGCAACAGGACAGGGCTGGGTTGTGTCTGTCCCAGACAGGGGACAAGGCCACAGAGCAGCTGCGATCCCCAGCTCTGTTAAGCTGCATATCCCCAGGCTGCCCTCTGTACTGCTGCTGACTGCTTCAGTGCCTGCCTTCCCCCACGCACTGGTTCACTTCCCAGAGAAACTCATCCTGAGGCAGACAATTCCTGCTAAGTCATGTTCAGGGCTCCTCAAATGCTGCTGTGATCATGGCCTCAAATGTTAACCAGCTTGGGTTGACCCTCACTGCAGGACTGGGATCTCAGCCATGTGCCTGGGTCCTGCTGCCACTTCTGAGTTTGGTGCTGGAGCAGCTGAGCCTCGGTGACATTGGAGGGATGCAGGGTGAGTCACAGGTGACAGTGGAGCCAGGGATAAGCAGACAGGCAGCCCATAAGTTGCTCCATTCCCCGCATCTCCTTGTGAGTAACGTGGTCCTCTGGCCCGAGACACACAATGTAGAGCCTACCTCTGCCACAGGGACTCCAGCGAGGCTGAAAAAATGACAGGCACTTTGCTCCCAGACCTCTCAGTGTCACCAGAGGCTCTCTGACAGAAACACAGCTCTTTAATATACAGCCACCCAGCATGGCTCTGTCTCTGAGGGATGCATGGCTCATGCCAGCCCACACCATGCATGTGCTGCTGATGCTCACAGGGCCAAACCAGCCTCAACTGTGCTGCATGGTGGATGTGCCACACATCTCCATCCCATTCCTCTCTGGGTGTCACTGGCCCACTTTGGGAGCGTGCAGGGGGAATGTACCCTCCTCTGCTCCTGCTGCAGGGGTGGCTGATGTGCCAGAGCTTTGTGCTGCCATCCCAAGGGACCTCTACAGCCTGGAGAAATGGGCCAACAGGAATCTTGTGAAGTTCAGCAAGGAGAAGTGCAAAGTCCTGCCCCTGGAGAGGAACAACACCATGCACCAAAATATGCTGGGGGCCACCCAACCAGAAAGCAGCTTGGCACACATGGACCTGGAGATTCTGGTGGACACCAGGTTGACCATGAGCCAGGAATGTGCCTTTGCTCTGAAGAAGGTATTACAGCTGCATTACAGAAAGTATTGACAGCAGGTCCAGGGAGGAGATCCTTTGCCTCTACTCAGCACTGGTGAGGCCACACCTGGAATGCTGTACCCAGTTCTGGACTCCCCAGTACAAGAGAAATATGAACATACTGGAAAGAGTCCAATGAAGGGCCACCAAGATGGTTAAGGAGTTAGAGCAGGAGGAAAACCTGAGAGAGCTGGGACAGTTCAGCCTGGAGAAGAGAATGCTCAGAGGGATCTCATCAATGTATATAAATACCTCAAGGGAGGGTGCAAAGAGGGTGGAGCCAGGCTCTTTTCAGCAGTGCCCAGTGACAGGACCAGAGGCAATGGGCACAAACTGGAACACATGTAGTACCTCCTGAACATCAGGATCACTTCTTCTACTGTGAGGGTGACCAAGCACTGGAGCAGGTTACCTAGAGAGGTTGTGGAGTCTCCATCCTTGGAGATATTCAAAAGCCACGAAGACAAAGTCCTGGGCAACTGGCTTTAGGTGGCCCTGCCTGGGCGGGGAGGTTGGACAAGATGACCCCCAGGGGTCCCTGTCAACCTTAAACCCTCTCTGAGTCTGTGAACAATTTTAATGTGCATTAAATGTGCATAAAAATTTTTGCATTGCAATTTTTTGTACATTTCCAGGTTGGGGGTTGGCAGGACTATGCTCAGTCACCAACAAGCAGGGAGCTGGGCACCCCTGGAGATAGAGTCAGGCCCTAGCAGAAGGGAAACACTTTCTCTAAGCCTGTTTATGATCATGGGCTAAGGGAGCCCAGCCTAAACATGGTGGAGACATGCCTGTGGACAGAAGGGAGCAATCCCTGTCCAGACCTAACTATGTCTGGCTGGACCTCAACAGCTCCTGAACTCATCCCCAGCCAGGGAAGGGACCTCCTGTCTGCGTGTCCTTGGCTGGGCTCAGACACCAAACCTGGGATGGGGCTGTGCAGGAAGTCCCTCTGGGATGGTAGGAACCCAGCAAGAGCAACACCTATCACCAGCGTTGGTGGGGTTCACTCCTTTGCAAGTAGCCCCAAATGCTGCCTGAGCTCGAGGTCCTTGGAGCACCAGAGATGCAGCATCCTCAGGGCTGTGGTAAGAGCAGCACCGGGAGGGGATGGGATCGCTGTTCCCTTTGTCTGGAGAAAGTTTTACTGCACTGGGTAACACCATCTAACTCCACTTTCATTCGCGGTTTCATTGCCTCGTTCCAGAGCGATTGCGCAAGCGAACGTGTCCAAAAGCAGATGGATCCACTAAGTGTTTCTTTGTTGCACATTATCTCATACAGTTTGGGTGCAATAAAACTTCCAGGCAGAACAAATCTTCAAGCTTGTGCCGTGCCTTATTTTTAGCTGTGAAGTACGTCTGTTTTAGTGCTCCTAATCCCTGGCTTGGTAGTAATTTATGGAGCAAGCGCTTGGCTCGCTTGGGCCAGAAGATTTGCAGTAAAACTTTTATAAGTTGCAGAGATGAATCCCATGGACCCTTGCAGTCTTGGGGGACTCTCCTCCAGAGCTCTGTTTTGCGGAGCACTCCCTCAGCATGGGAGCACGTTTGGGTGAGAAAGCATCAGATGGCTGAGAATGAACTGTCCTCGGTGTCGTCACAATCTGCAAATTGACTGGAAGGAGAAATCAGGGGAGACCACAGCTTCCCTAGCCTCAGATATGCCAGAGTTATGAGAGTCCCTGCTCGGCAGGAGCTGTTTGCCCCAGGTCGATACCCTTTGCATGGTGCCTGGCATGCCCTAGGGATGAACCATGTTATCGAGCTATGCCAGGCGGCAAGATGCCTGAGTGGGAGCACGGTGGCTCCAGCTTTAATGGGATTATTGGGATGACTGACCACTCACTCAAGCCTGGAAACCTGCACACATATTGCCCTGGAGCATTTTGCATGGACAAGACTGCAGCTTAAGAACAGCGGCAGTAGCAAAAGTCTTTTTCTTCATTTCCTTTGGCTCCTTCAGAGAAGACGTTTGCAGGATGGAGCACTACTTTATGCTTCAGTGGAGCAGGGGGGGGTAGAAAAGTCAAGGAGCAGAGGATGGGAAGGGGTCTGGGACATGGGACCCACCAGCAACCCCTTCCAGATCCCAGTGGAAATGCAGGCCCATAGCTGTGCTCCCAACGCACCCATCCAAGGGTGGTCTGCAGCTTCAGACCTGGCTTTCTTGGAGTTCTGCTGCTACCTGAAGCTGGCAGCTCTCAGAGACACCCCATGCCCTGTCCCTGAGCCTCGTGCCTCTGACAAGCAGGAGGCGCTTGCATTCGGTCCAGCAGCTGGGGTGGGAGCCGCTGTGTAATTACTGCAGCACATCCCAGCGGGGAGGCCGGTGATTCGCCATCTGCATGCCACACTGCGATGGGGCGATGTTTCTTTGCCGCTGTGTTTAGATTCACGCAGACCCGTAATCCCTGAGTACTTCAAATTCCCAAGAGCACTTTTTCTGAAGAGAGGGAATGTTTCCAGGAACCATAAAGGAAGGTCGGTCAAATCCAGAGAGGAGACATTGCAATTCTACATAACTTTATAACCTGAGCAGGTATCAAGGTTAGCTGCAACTGATGGGTCGATGGCTAGCTGTGTGCTAGCTCCTCCAAAGATAGAGCAACCTTCTCTGTTCTTGGCATAGGGGTACCTTTTGGATAGCACAACCTGCTGGTGCCATCACATGCTGTCACACTGTGGAGGATGGTTCTTTCCCAAATGTTTCCAGGCAATTTAGTCAAGGATAAAGTCAACCAATGCCCAAATTTAGTGTCTTTGCATTTTTTGGTGTCCTCTGCCACATGCAGAGTCTGTGTCATTGCAAGCCGTTGGGAGCTGGTTGGGCTGGGCTGGGTAGGGGAATAGCCCTGGGAGGTAACCTGCTCCTGCAGTCATGGCTCTCCTCTAAGAAAAGCAGAGTTAGCCCAGTCCAGCATCCACTGGGGATCTTCTCCCAGGAGGAAAGCCTTTCAGACACTGTCTGAAGCTGGGAAACATTGGAAACGCCCCCTGTGTCTTCCTGTCTCTAACAAATGGTGTCTGCAATGAGGGATGCCTGCCAGATTACCAGCAGGATCCCACACAAAGCATCCCCTGACCACTCACCTTCCCATCTGCCAGTTGGTCCCAAAACCCTGCTGGTCCCTCTGGCAGCTCGCAGCCCACACAACTCCTGCCCTGCCATCTTCACCAGCCCCGGCCTCTATCACCATCTCTTGCAGGAGCAATGCCAGTCTCTCACCACACCAGAGAGGCTCCTGTCACCCTGGGCATCCTCCCCTCTGGCCCCCGCAGTGTTCTGCATGGGCAGTGGGCTGGGCAGATGCCCCTCCCAGACGCCGCAAGGTGCTGACAGCATGGATATGCTGCTAGCATGGACATATTTCCAGTCCCTGTCCCCAGCTTGGTGCAGGGAGGTGGCTCATTGGTGCACAGGGCAAATTCTCGGTGAGCAGGGCTCCCCATGCAGCTCCCAGAAAGTTTAATTTCTTTCAACTTTTCTCATGTCTTTTCCCATTTTCAGTCCAGTTTTCCTAGGGAATGAGCAGGATTCCCAAAGTACGAGGCCGACAATGTACAGCTGGAGCCACACACACCCAGCCAGGCTGATCACTGCATCTCACCCACCATGGGGAAAGGAGATAAAAAATGTACTGAGCCAGCAGCAGGCATTGCAGCAGGTCCACTCGACCTGAACAAGCACTGGCCTGCTGGAGGGGGAGAGCTGGGCAAGGCTTCTCAAAGGGACTTGGGCAGCAGGTCCTCAGCAAGCAGGACCACTGCAGTACAACCATGATGCCAGGAAGCCTGCCTGGGAGTGCAGCCTGTTGGGGAGCTGGGGCAAAGATAATGAGACTCTGACTGTGGACTTGTACCCCCTCTAGTCCTCTCCAGCCCGTCCTCTTCATCCTGCATGGGATGCTGCACCTGAAGGTTGCAGAGAGTAGAACGGAAGGGGCAGGAAGGGATGGACACACAGGGTAGATGTGAGCCAGGGCCGAGCCCCATGCTGTGCCCACTCCTCCCGCCCCAGCGCAGGGCCAGCACACCAGGGTGGGAGCTGGTGGCTCCAGCCTCTCCTCCCCAGGGAAGGTGCCTTCTCCTGCCCACCCGCCCTGGCTGAGGAAGGGGCTCCATGCCCACAAAGATGCAGCAACAGTCTGAGCATGGCACACCAGGTCCAGTGGGGACACTGCCACGGGACCCTTGCGCTGTTGGGTGCAGGAGCCTGGGAGCTTGCTTTGCATCCCCAGACACATCCCTCTCTGCCACCAACGCTAGATCTGCCCTGGTCCATGTCTCCCATCCAGAGAGCACAAGCTAACTCAGAAAACACAGAGAGGTGCTGCCTGCCCTTGCTTGATGCAGGGCAGTTTGCAGGAGCCGGCCACGGCTGCTGTGTACAGGCTCTGGTCTGCTCCTACTCCTGCTTTGCTCCTGCTCGGGCAGCGGTCTGTGCTGCCCTCGCACGGCTGCGCTGTGGGATGAGCGCGCTGCGTGGGTCCTGCCGGGCTGCACAGCCTCCCACCCGGCCCATCCTGCCGCTCCCCGGCTGGAAGCACTGCCCGTTCCCTGCACCAGGGCTGGGGTGTGTGCGTGGGGTCCCTGCGGCAGCCAGCACGGCGGCCCTCAGCGCACCCGGCAGCACCTGCGTAGACCCATGAAGGTCCTGGCTTGAAACACACCTCCGTCCTCCTCAGCAGAGGCCCCCTCCTCATCGACCAAATGCAGCCGTAGGTCCAGGCTGTGCTGCAGGACTACTGCAAAGCCTGCAGGACACCCCCAAACAGCCATGGATTTAATAATATGTGCCACCCCACTGGTGACATGGGTCGCAGGGACCCCCACTTCAGTGACACGGCCTGGGGGCTGCAGCAGGTGCTCTGCAGTGGGGCAGCTCACACAGTCCCTCAGTGAGGGACAGAGACATCCCCTAAGGGGAGATATTTCCCCCTCTTCCACACCACCCTCTCATTCTGACCCCAAGAAAGAGGCCCAGACCCGCTTCCAGCAATGAGGTATTGTCCATCCAGACAGCAAATCCCAGGGAGATACTGGTTTCATGGCACAATGCATAAATACCTCTTTTCTGCTCACAGACCTCTCTGTCTCCCCTACAGCTTCCCTCCTCCCTGTGCATGCACCCATCATGCTGCTCGTGACCCTGCGAATAGCACCCACTGCTCCGCAGGTGTTGTTTTTCACAGGGGTTTAACAAATCCAGCCATGCTCAAGTAAATACCAGCTTTTCCTGATGTCTCACCTAAACCTCCAGCCCACAGCATCCCCTCCTGGTGCAAGGGTGGCCGTTGCTCCCTCCCTTTCTATATGGGTGGGCTATTCTCCATCTAGACCTGCCCATGCTCGAGGGATACTTGCAATTAATTGCCAGGTCCTTAGTTTCCCTGGTGCCTCTTAGCTCAAGGTCCATCTTCTCGTGATCCTGTGCCATAGATGCAGATGCCCTGGATCGCATTGCTCCTTTTCTCCCAGGTGCCCCCCCTCTGCTTGGAGCAGCATGGAGCAGCGCAGCTCAGAAACACTGGCCAAACTGGATGCTTTTGCCTTTCTCAAGCTTAGAAAGCTGTTGCCCGAAGCATCATCCTTGGAGGATGTACTTGCAAAACTCAAAATCCAGGTGGCATTTTGAATGGCACTGGGGTATGGCTTGGCCTCTCTCAGGATATCTCGGTCTCACAGAGACATATTCTGTGATGTCTGCCTGTCCAGGGAGGTCCCTGTCCTGCCTGAGATGAGAAGTGTCACCTGCCACAGCCCATGCAGCACTGCTGCCCTTCCCACCATAGTTTTTCTGAATATTTTCCTTCAAAAACTTGGCTTTTCAGAGTATTTGTTTGCTTGGAAGAAAAAACTCCAAACAGATATCCCCAAAGCTCTGACTGGTTCACAGTCCCAGCACAATGGGCAAAGGCCCTGAGCACCAGGGACCCAGTAGACCTGAAGCACGGAGGAGAGGTCTTCCTGTTACCTGCTGTAGAACAAGCCACCACGACATCTCTGGCACTGGACATTACAGTGCTTTTTGTCACCAAGGGCAAAGGAGCAGCTTTTGGGGATTTGAAGCCTGATGCTGACCTCACCCCTGCCATGACTTTCTCAGCAGTGAAAGAGGGGTCACACATTGCCCAGGGAAGCTCCAGTTTGATGGGCTGGAGCTACTGGGAGCTGCTGGCCCTGTGGAGCCAGGAAAAGGGGCGCAGGACTGCAGCCAGCCCTGGACCCCAGGGGAGGTGGATGCTGCCCGGGAAGTGAAGCTCAGCCCTGGTCTGCAGCCGGGAGAGGGCAGCCACAGCCCGAGCAGCAGAACTGGGAAGGCAGCCTGCTGCCTGGGCCTCTGAGGGGACTGCTCCTGCTCACCGCCCCGCAGCCTCCCAGCCCCTGCTGAGCACCCCCTGGTCCAGCCTGGGGGCTGCTGCTATCCCCGGGGCTGTGTCCAAACTGGCCCCTTGCCCATCCCTGGGGGCAAACCCCCCCTCCTCCAGCAACGTGACTCCATGATGGAGCAGAGGATCTGTCAGGATGGAGGGTTTTGAGCACAGAACTCTGAGTCTCCCCATCTTGCCCTTATTTCCCAGCTCTGCTCCACCCACAGCATCGCCTAGAGACCAAAGGCATGGATCCAGGCTCATGGGAGCAATGTGGCTTTTCACGTCAGTGTAGAGACCTTTCCCATCCTATGTGGGCCACAACCAGGAGCATGCTCCAGGAACATGTATATAAGAAGAGATCCCATCCTGCCCTGATCTGCAGCCTGTAGCAGCTGCCAGGGACAGCTCCCCTCTGATTTTACACCGGCTTGAGAAAGGTCAAGGAGACCTGGAGACCTCTGGAGACAACATGCCAACAGCCAGAAGCAGGGCCAGGGTATTAGTGGAGCTGGTCCAGGAGACACAGCAGAAGCATCTCCAGCTGGAGAAGGCAAGTATCACAGGAACAGCAGCATCTCTTCATCTCTGCTGAGATTTGCTGGGGACATGGAGAGTTATTTTGCCAAGGAACCAAGCTGCAGGTACGTGAGTGATATATCCTTGAGCCTGAACAACCAAAAGCCAGCCTGTAGTCACCGGTGGCTTTGGGAAGCAGCTGAGCCTCATCCATGGGCAGGGTCTCCTTGTGGAGCACGGTCGGGGTGGCTCTGTGAGCAGCATCCAGCTGGCGAGGGCCAGCATCAGGGAGATACTGCCCAGAGCCAGGAGAGAAATCCACCCTCCACAACGGAGGGGAGGAGAGGTGGAGTCCAGCAGTGTCTGGAAGGAAACATTCCAGTTTTTCCTTTGGAAATAACTTCTCATGTTCCACTTCTCTGGGGCTTTTTTTGCTCGCTATCTCACGCTATAAATTTCATGTTTTCAGAAAGTCAGACTTAAATATTGTCTTGGTCCTTCAGTGAATCCCTGTCTGGACTTTCTTTTGGTGGAAAATACAGAGACTTAAGGTGCCTAAACACAACAGAACTAATATCAAGCTCTAAAAATCCTTGTAACAGGCAGGTCTCTGTGCCCTCCACAGATTTAACTCTCTGTGGCTCAAACCGCCCTGTCAATGACTTCAGACCAAGTGCTCAGTCCTGCGTGGTTAGCCCTGGCACCCGTCTGCCTGCTCCAGGAGGAGGGCTGCCAAATCGCCCTCAGATTTCAGGAGCTGGCTCACCTCCTCCTGTTTATCAGCTCACTAGCATTTTCTCCCTTTAATAGCAAGGCAGCCCGGCAAGCCGCGTGACTCTGTGGGGACCAGGGGCCCTCCGAGCACCATGAGGTTTCATCTCATGTCCCCAGGTTTCTGGCTGGTGGTTTTGGACTGAGCTCCCCAAATGCCAGCCCAGCCCTTGCCACTGCCAGTCAAGTCCTGGCAGAAGGGCAGCCCCTATAAATAGTGGTGTGTACAATGTCTCCTCTCTCTCCTTCACTTCAGCTGTGAGTTTTCCTGTGCCTTGCAGCGTGCAGTGCTTTGCACGCTGCAGCTCTGGTGCCTGCAGTGCATGGTGGTGGGGAGCAGCTGGGGTGGCTCGAGTCTCCATGTGGGCACCTCTCCCCAGCCCACAGGGAGGGTTTCCCTGTCCTCAGCAACCTCCAGTTCTTAAACCCCATCCATAAAGCAATTATTGTCACCACTGTGGTGTTGTCTCCAGGACAAGGACCTGCCAGAGCAGCAGGGCTGGAGCAGGCTGCATGGAGCTGCTGGCCACGGGCAATGAAATGCTGGGGTCCTGTGGACCCAGAGAGCAGGTGAGTCCCGGGCTCTGCAGCCAGGTGGCAGCTGGGCTGTGTCCCCTGTGCCTCCTTTTCCAGGGTGACAGAGATGGATGAAGAGAAAGCCCTGGAGCAGGGATGCAGCTGCCGAGACCTAGGGCAATGCTCATTGCTGTTTCGCAGAGCAGAGGTGAACAGCCAGAGAAATGCGACCGGGCTGGGACATTCCATATGCCAGTGTAGATGATGCCTGCGGTGTGGCATCAGGCTGGGCGTCCATCAGCAATTTCTCCTGGCATGGCATGGCTGGACATATCTGGGACAAGCCACTCTGCTCTCAAACAGGACGAGCATCACATGGCACCATTGAGCGTTCCACCATCCTGCTCCGCAGGACAGCAGTATGAATCAGAGCAGAGCAGGGCTGGCATGGCAGGAGCCACACTGCAGCGCTTGGGGTTTTTGCTACCTTCTTTTCACAGTGCGGGCAGCCTGAGCTGTGACCATAATAAATAAAGTGACAGCCAGGGAGCAGAGCTCTCTGGTTTCCTGTACACCTCAGGCTGGCCAGGGTAAACACACAACAAGCCTGCACTTCAAACGGGGCCATGCCCACGGCACGGCAGCCAGAGCCCGGCCACGCGCCAAGCCAGAGCAAGCAAAGCCGCTGAGCAGGAGGCTTCACAGGACAGGTCCCATGCAGCAGTAGAAGGCTGGTGCCGATCAGCACAGCCCTATTTCTCTGTGATGCCCTGCACCCAGCAGGCACCTGCATCTCTGAAACAGTCACCCATTCTTCTGGGATGCCAGGGACAGTCACTGGGGATGGGCTCTGGGGCAAGTGTGCACCCTGCAATTACCCCAGCCCCATCCATGCCCAGGCTGCACAGTTACGGGCCATCCTCAGACAGGCCAGGATGGGCACTGGGGCAGAAGAGGTTCCATGCCACTGGCCAGCCCTGTGCTGGAGGGGATGCACCCTGCGGCAATGGCCTCTGCACAGAAACTGTGGAAGGACACCACAGCCTCCAGCTGCGCTCATCTCGAGTCCCCGCAAGCCTATTCCATCCATCTTCTCCTCTTGCACCATCCAGGCAGCTATCCAGCAAGCATCCAGCATGGCTGAGGACCAGCATCCCAGTCCCTCAGCGCGTCATCGTGACACAGCACCTGTACATCAGCATGACACATCTCATTTCAAGCTTGGTCCCATCCCAGCTCTTGAGCTTCCAATCCCAAACCTCCCAATCTCTCCACCCAGTCCAACAAGGTCCCACCCATGGGAGCCTGGTTCATGGATGTGGTTGATTCTTCCCAGCGAACAGCACAGGCCACCTTTGAGCAGATACCAGCAGCAAGTCAGGCAAAGCTGTGGGCTGGGAGGGAGAGCAATGCACAGCCCACGTGGCCCCAGTTCAGCAGGTCCTGTGTGGGTTTGTGACAGTGTAATATAAGCCCCAGCCATCTGCTTGTGTGTCCAAGTCTTGACCTGCCTGGACAAGAGCCGGCAGGTCCCTCTCTGGCCTGGTCTCTGCTCAGAGGGGAGAGGGAAGAGAGCCCCTACAGTCCCCAGATTCAGTCCTTCTGGGGTGCTGAGCAGAGGACCAGCTGCTACATGGGATGTTTCAGCCAGCCTGGGAGATGTCCTTTTGCAAATTCTCATGCCACAGCAGAATGGAGGTACTGGGAGGTGCGTGGAGGTCACGATCCTCATCTGAGCCCAAGGATGGAGCAGGGGAAGAGCCACAATGTCATAGCTGCAGAGTGTGCCAGTCTCGCTCACCCTGTGCCAGTGAGGTGCAAGGGGTTCCTGCCCCGAGGACTCCAGGGAGCATGCAGCCCCACTGAGCACCCTGCTCACCTGGCAGACCGCACACCACCCCTGCCGAACCTGCTCCTTCTTCAGCCAACATTGCAGCTCCCTAGCTCTGCTCAGAGCTGGTGGCCCAACAAACCCCAGAGGCCCTCCGCATCCCTCGTCCCAGCGTCCTGGCGGTGTGTCTGTTGGCTCCAACCCGCCGCACACAGACCCCTCCACATCAAGCTCTGCTCTCAGCTTCCCAAACTCGTGTGGCCCCAGCCCTCCGGAGCTGGGGGATTCCCCGGATCCGGAGCTCTGCTCAGCTCTCCAGCACTGCAGCAGCAGCGAAAGCAGCGTGTGGCTCCCCGCCAGCGCTGGCGCCAAGCAGCCCGGCTCCCGGCGCCCAGCAAGCACCACGAAGTGCTGGGGAAAGCTCAGGGTCTGCTCCCGGGGGAGAACCCGCAGCCAAACGCTTGCTGCAGCCCGCCCAGCTCCGCTCCATCCAGAGGGGCTGATCCTGCAAGATACTTGGCATCCCTCAGCTCACACAGACTGCAGAGTGCAGAGTGGCGTGGGGAGGCAGGAAGGGGAAAGTGAGAAGCTGGGTGGAGAAAACCTCTTTCTGCTCAGGACCAGCCCCTCCTACATCCCCAGGCTCCCAAAATCCACGTGAGCCACTAGCTAAGGGCAGATGTGAGCAGGCTGGTGGGACCAGACCCCTCCTGCAAAGCACCTGAGAGGCCATGTGAGCTGACTCAGGGAGAGACATCCCCAGCCCTGGCATGGCCCCAGCTCTTGTAGCATCAGGCGGGACGGATCCGGCCACATGCGGCTGGCCAGGCGGCATCCCAGGCCACGAGCAGATGTGCTGCACTGGGCTATCGCTCGGGTGATGTGGGCACCGAGCCTCAACCACTGCTGAGCGCAACACCCGTGGTGCGGCCGGGAGCTGGTGCGGGCGCTCAGCCAGGCACACTCACCCCACACGCGGCCTCCACCTCTCCCAAAGTCCATTATTGTAGAATTGCACGGGAGGGCCGGGACGAAGGAAAACACCAGTTTATTACTGCAGGGTTACACGGGAGGCGAGATGACTCACGAGCGTGTTAGTGTGGGGTTGCAGAGGTGTGCCAGGACGCGAGCGAGGATCAGTTGGTTATTGCAGGGTTGCAGAGGGGGACTGCCACCCCATTTATTCCTGCCGGGATGCAGAGCCGTCTGCTGTTGCAGGATTGGCAGAGTGGCGCTGCACGGGTGCTGCACACGCACAGGGCACGTGGCTCTTATCTCCCTACAGGCACCGTGCCCAGGTGGAGTGGTGGCCCTCCCGGGCGCGTCCCACGGCTCCAGCAGCGCCAGCACCGAGAGCAGCACCCGGAATCTCTGGTGTGCCCCGGGGGACCCCATACCACGCTTGGCCCCAGGTGCCAGGGGAGGAGAAAGTTCCCAATGCATCTTCACCAGCTGGTTTGCCATTGCAGAGTTTCAACATGGGGTTTTTTTTTTTCCTCCTGAAAATTTTCACTGCAACAAAACTGCAAAACAAAGCCGTTTCCAAAGGAAAGCAGGTAGGGAGATGGCAGGGTGCTGCAGAGGGGCGCGCAAACACGCACCGAAAGCCCTGAGGAGGAACGAGGCTTTTCTTCAGCTCAGGGACACCAGCCTCGGGGCCCGACTTCACCCGACGCGTTCCCCATCAAATAAACCGCTACGTAAGGATGAGCCCCGAAGCAATGCGCCTCCCAGGGGCAAGGGAAACTGAGTCACAGGCAGGACCTGCCTGCCTCG
>VZTL01059943.1:197750-209750 GCA_013400535.1 Scopus umbretta
AAAGTGTCTGGCAGGGACTTGCCCTCCCGCTTCCCCCGGTACTGTTCCCCGTACACAGTACCCGGTGCTGTTCCCCTGCCTCCGCCCGGCGCGCCTCCGCCGCGCCCGGAGATGCTCGGGGGATGGACGGAGTTCTCGGGGTGGGAACTTTGAGCCCCTTCCCCATCCTCCCCGGCCTCCCCCCGAATATTGAGGGGCCCTTCCTTCCCCCCCGCCCCGGCTCCGGGGGAAGTTTTCTGGAGCACAGCTGGCACACCACCAGGCAAAGCGCCTTCTTTGGCAGGGCCCCCTCTTCTCCTGGGGGGTCCGGGGAGGGAAAAGCTGCTCCCAATTAGGAGAGGCGCGGAAAGAGGCGCTTTCCCATGCGCGGGCACTGGCACGGCTCTGCCTGCCTTGCCCCGGGATGCTGTCTCAATCACGGCTCCTCCGTCCTCTGCCAGCCCCGGGCTGTGCCCGCTGCCACCCTCAGAGGCTGGCTGTGTCACCCCCCAGGTCCCCTCCGAGCTCGGGCTCTGGGCTGATGAAGGGTGTCGAAGGGAGCCACGGGGCTGAGCTTGGCTCGGACATCGCTGTCAGTAAACCCAGACCCCGCTATGACGGGGCCAGGGGGCTCCTTGGGAATCTCATTTTCCTCATGCCTGGTCTCCACAGGGAGAAACCCAGCGCTGCAGCAACTTGCGGACATGTTGCCGTGCCCAAACCAGGGTTGGATTGACCGGCCTTGGTAGCGTAGCCGGTGCCGAGCCGCCCGGGGCTCGCCGAGCACCTTGGGTGCCAGGAGGTGCCTGCTCCTTTGCAGGCTGCAGCCACGTCTGGCCGCCGCGTTTGCAGGAGGAGGTGGGGTGTTTGCTCTCTGCCTCTGTTTATAGGAGGGCAGGTCGCGGCGTGGTTACGCACAGGGCTGCACGGAGCCCACGGCATCCCAGCCTGGCGCAGGTCAGAGGAGCCTCACAGGGTACCTGTGAGCCAGCAGGGCTCCTGGGGGCAGGGACTGGGACAGAACATGGCCACAACATCCCCCCCCAGCACCCGCACACCCTCTGCTCCACCAACCTGGCCCTTTTTTGGGGGAGCGAAAGGGGCCACGTTTCCTCTCCAGAGACCTGCGGACTGACCTTGGCAGCTGAAGTGGTATGGAGTCAGGGGATGGAGGTCCTGCGCAGGGCTCCATGTCGCCAGTGGTGGGCGGACAGGGGATGCGGGGTGCGGCAGGATGGTGGGGAGGGGTCCCTGGGCCGAAACTCGGGGGGATGCAACTGACAACAGAGGCTGCCTGCAGGAAGCTGGGAGAAGAGCAGCTCTGGTTTTGCCATCCCTGCTGCTCCATGAACCTCAGTCTTTTGGGAACCTTATGGGGAGGGGAAAACTTGATTATATTTGATAAGCCACTTTTTCCCCATCCCAGAGAGCTGTCCCGGCAGCGGGGGTGGGGAGGATGCTTGGCCGAGTGCAGGCCCTGTTTGCGAAGGATGAATGAATGACTCACGGCGCGGCAAGTCTCCCCGCCGTCTTCATCGTGGCAGTAGCAACAGTTCCCTTTTGCAGCTGCTGGGTTTATCAGAAGCCATCATGCTGAATGGGCGCGTAGGCAGCCCACGCCAGCGTCCCCTATCCTGCAGGTACCCTGCCTCCCCTGCCCTTCTCCCCTGGCTCACCTGGACCATCCTGAGCAGGGAAACACCCACGGATGGTGATGGTGCGCAGCACCATCACCTGCCATGAACTCGCTGAGCGCTTTGTTCAAACCCTCTCTTTCCCCTCCGCTCTTGTTCAAAGGCAACTCCAGACTCTTCCTGCCCATGCAGGGCTCAACCTTCCTCCGGTTTCCTGCCGAATGTGTTCCTGGAGAGTTTATTCCCCTGTGGGTTCGTGCCAACATTGTGCTTTTACTTCAAGACCTCTTCTCCCTCTCTGGCATTTACCCTACTGTATTTATAGCTTCCTTGTGAGGTTAAATAAGCCAAAGGATTCTTGCCTCCTCTTCTCCCGTGGGTTTGGCTCTGGAGGAAAACCCCTCGTGAGATGCTTCCCGCAGGAGGGGGCAGGTGCCAGCTTGTGGCTCTGCTTTTCTCTCTTTGGAAAATTTTGGCACCTCTCCCAGCTCGTTTCCCCTCTTCTTGTTCAGGCATGGGAGAGGGAGGCTGTGCCCCTGCCGAAGATGTAACCAAGGACAGAGCTTGAATGGGACGGAAGCTCTTCCCTACTGGTGATGTGCCGAGGCCTTGCTGGCATTTGGGATGCTGGTACAAAGCCAACGTCAGGAATTAGCCCTGGGATGTCTGGGGTGACTCACTGGGATGTTTAGAGAGCTTTTGGGTTTTTTAAGTGTTCCTGTGGTTACAACAGCATCGCATCACCAAATCTCTCCAGCCAGGGATGTAGTGACCCTGCAACCCAAGTTCCTACCAGCAAATCTCTCTGCACCTTCCAATGGTGGCTTTCTCCCCCTGGCCAGGCTGTGAAGGTGGGGAAGGGTGCAGATGCCTTGCAGTTGTGGTTGAGTCGTCTTCTCCAACAGCCAGATTCCCATGGACCATTTCCATGGAAAAAGGAAAATTCCTCTGGAAATTAGAAGCGGCTTTGCGGTGTCAGGGATCAGTGTGTTAATAGGAATTATCTCTTGAGTCTGGCTGCTTCCCAGGTCTCTGAGTCACCCTGGCACAGGATTGGGACGGGGTGAGCTTCAGGCTCTTTTGGACGGTCATAGCACCCGCAGCCCCTGGAGCATGTGCCGGGCTCTCTGGTACAGGCGGAGGGCTGGGCTGAAAGGTACGATTCTTCCTTTTCTCCAGTGGTATGAGTCTGGGACATGGAAAAAAACCCTGGCAAACATCTCCTCCTTCTCTGGTGTTTGGGGTGGGGGAGGTCCAGGAGACGAGGGCCAAGAAGTCTGTCAAGAGCTGATTCACCTCCGTCCTACTGGGACCCTGTGCTGTGGTCACATCTGACCAGCAGAGCTTGGGCTTGCTCCAGTGGGGATTGGTCCTTGCTGAAAAAGCTTACAAGGAATTTCGGAAAGGTCTGGCCAGGAGAAGGTCACTTCTGCCGGTGCCCTGCTTATACATGCTTCCTGAAGATGCTTTTGGAGAGGACAAGCAGGCTGGAGGAACCTCAGCTGAGACCTGGCTTGGTCGGACATGGGGCTGGCCCGTGCATGTGGCAATGGCCGGAGGACCACAGGTAAGACCACGTATCGTCCAGGAGAGGTCAGGATGCTTAAAGCATTTTGGAAATCAGCTCGGGGCTCCCCACAGGCTGCTCAGCTCTGGTCCCCTCCTCTCAATACACAGATGGCCAAAATAGAAACAGAGCAATAAAAATGGTTACGGACCCGCAGAGATTGCCTTATAGGGAGAGGTGGAAAAGTTTAGGGCTCCTTCCTCTAATGAAATCCTGATGGTGGAAAGAAGGTCGTTCGGGCATATTCTGGTTTACCCCACTTCCTAAAGTGAAAACAAGGGATGCTGAGCCTCGCTGAAGAGCCGTCGCCGGAGGTGCGCTGAGGGGAAGAGGGGATGGGAGAAGCTGCCAGCTTCGGAGGAGCATCATCTCTGCAGCACCTTGGGGAGTGTCTTCTGACTTCAGTAGAAAGGGACTGCCCCCAGGTCCTGTCCCACCTTGCGGAGCCCTGAACAGGGCTCGGGGCTGCTGCCTACCATCCATTTCTCAGCCCTAAGGGGTGTGGACGTCGCTGCAGAAGAGCATGTCGGAGGCAGTGGGGCTGGCACGGCATCCCTGAAACACATCGCCAAGGGCTGGTGCGGCGATGCTCATCCAGCTGTTTCCTTTGCCTTCCTGTGCTTTCACCAGTCCCTTCCTTTGGGACCGAAAACCCCGCACGCTTCATCCTGGCCAGACTGATAGCCACAGCTAGAGCCAGGGACCTCGCCAGCTCCTCTTTGATGAAGGTTGGCATGGGCATCGGTGCCTCTTGAATTCAATAACACCGTGAAAGGTGTAATTCAGCCCTCGCCTTCCTGCAAAACTAGCTAGGAAAAAACAAAAAGTGCTGTCATGCAGGGTCTCCATCGCTCGGCCCAGCGCTGTGCTGGTGTTGCAACAGAGCTCCCAACAGCTGTGCTGCAACAGCCCCGCAAAGGTCCCCGGGGATGGCTCGGCCACGGTGGCCCAGCTTGGCTTTGTGAAAGCTGCTGTCACGCAGGGTGCCCAGGCCAGCTGGCATCTCCCCAGACTTTCTTGCAGGGCCAGGGCCAGCCCCCAGCCCCTAGGGAGGTCTGAGGAGCCTTTCCTTTGCTTTCCATGAGTTTTGCCCGAGGCCTCAAGGCTTAGGAGGAGCTGATGGACCCGACCAGCTATTGCTCCATCTTTGTCTTGCAAGGGCCAACACGCAACCCCGGGGGGTTCCTCGGTACTTCGGCTGCTTTTGATTTTTTTAGCTCCTGCGATGCTCCTGGGGGACTGTTTTATGGCTCCTTTGAGGCTGGTCCATCCCAGCCCAGCTTGTGAGTTTTGCAGTTTTATGGCTGGAGCATGGCTGCGCCCTGGGAAGCATCCCTTTTCCCTCAGTGTCCCTGATCCTGCACCCAGCTCTGTTTCTCCTCTCCAGCTGGGGCTGTGCCCAGAGTCCTTGTACCCCCAGCACCCAAAAAAACAGTTTGGTGCCTGGGGGTCCCCAGCTGCTGTGTTCCCGACCTTCCCACAATTGCCGGGGGCAGGTGGTGCAGCTAGCAGGATGTGGCCCCCCCCGGCTGCCAGTGACCATGCAGGGAACAGCCGGTGTGAGCTCTGGAGGGGCCAGTCTCTGGGAGCGTGCTGTTGGCACAGCTCTTGGTCTGCTGCACATCCCCATCCCTCCTTCCCAACCGGAGGCTGCAGATATGCACCAGGCTCTCTGGCAGCTCTGACAGCCAGGCGGTTTGCCCTGGAGATGTCTCAGATGGCTCCGCTTGGCCAGTGAGCTGCTGAGGCTTGGACCCAGAGTGGTCCGAGAGGAAAATACTGAGATGCTTGGGCTCATATGGAGGGGTGGCAGTGCTCTTGCTGTTCCTGGGATGGGTTAAGGTTGTAAGTGAGGCAAGGTCCATGGAGAAGGTTATCTTGGTTTTCAGCCCTGGGGTGCAGCTGGAAGAGCAAGATGGGTGCTAGGGCAGCTTGTCCTCCTGATGTCCCCATGAGACATGTCCCCAGCAGGGTGGTTAATGGTGAGCAGGTCCAGCCATCCATGGAGGATTTTCTTCCTCCAGTGCCTGAAAAGGTCCTTGAGGGCTTTTTATCACTTATTTTCCCCATTTACTAAGAGCGGAGGGACAGTACAGCAGCGTTTAACCCTCCTGGGGCACACAGGGGACCTCAGCAGCACTGCTGGCGACGTGGCCGCTGCATCTCCATTGGCAGTAGCGTTTCGGGGATGGCAGCAAACGCCTCTCCACCATCCCTCACCGCAACCAGAAGAGGGTGGAGCGGAGCCGGAGGCAGCTTTTGCGGCCAGCTCTATGAATTCCCAATTACCAGCTCGCCTTGCCACCACGCAAGAGGTTCCTGCACCTAATTTTTGGTGAAACGATCCATTTTTCTCAGTAATTTAACAGCGTGGGCAGGCTGCTTGCTGACAGAGAGCCAGCAGCCAGCACCGAGGAGCCTGTGTGCCGGGCTGCCGGCCGTAACCACCTTCCCTGGGCGATGCAGGAATGCTGACCTAATAGAAAAGACATTTAAAGAGGAGTTTTGGAGAGCGGCTCAGCTCAGATTCAGCTCACGCACACCGCTGCCGACTGCAGTGGGGTGTCTCTGTGCCCCAGCAGGTCCCGGGGACAGTACAGGTGGAGGGGACATCCCAAATGGGAGCTGGGCACCAGGGCATGAGCCTTCTCCAGCTTCGGGGAGGCTGTCGCAAATTGTGAGCTGAGGCTGGGTTCAGCGCCCAGCTGCGGCTATCCCAGGGCTGGAAAAGCCGTGGCATTTCACTCTGACATTTTCCAAATGAGATGTTTTGATTTTATTTTTTTTAAATTTTATTCCCCGCCCCAAGGTAATGTTTGGAAGCCAAATTTAGCTCGATTTAACTCAAACCATTTTAAAAAAGTAAAACCACTGAAAACTAAACAAGGCCTATCATTTAGAACAAAATGTTTTGGTTTTCATTTTCCTTTTGGCACGAAAAATACAAACTTTTTTTTTTTCCATTTTCCTCTTGACCCACAAACAGTTTTATTATATTTTTTTTTTTGTTCCTCCTGGTTGTTTCCCAAGACTGTGTTGTGCGCCATGGCCAGGAACAGGCGATCCTCGGTGCTGTTCCCGGTGGGACAGGGGTCCCGGGGAGGGTGCTTCCCTGTGGAGGCCAGCGTGGTTTTGTAAAGGCAAGCGGGAGCTGCTCTCCCCACTGCCAGCACTGACTCAGCAGGAGCTCCTTGCGGAAAAGGGAGGCCCCCAGGGGTGGGATTTGGGATTTGGGTCTGTCCTGGCTCTCCTGGAGTAATGTGAGCCGTGGGGCTGGTACCCAGGCTGGGCACGGCTGTGCCAAGGGTGCTGTGCCTTGCTGCTGGGCATACTTGCCAGGAAGGGTGAACTCTGGCATTGCCTTCTCTCCTTGTTTATTCAGGTTTAAAATTAATCTGACCTTTCCCCACTCAAGCTTATACAAACATGGCATGTCCCTGAGCAGGGAGCTCCCGTCGGCCCAAGGGGAGCCCTGTCTGTCCCCAGCGTGTGCTGTCACTGTCCCCTCTGGGAGAGGTCCCCACCAGGGCTGGCATGCCGGGCAATGGTGAGGCACCCACTCCTGCTGTTGGTGTGCCAGCCGCCTCCCGGTAAATGCACCTCTGGCTGTAAAGCAGGGCATGGTTAATCCTCCGGTGCAAGCTGCCAGGAGGCTGGGTGTCCAGATCCGGTGTCTCTGGGCTGGGCAAGGGGTGGCTGTGATGCCTTCATCCTGGGCAGGAGCCCACAGGCTGGAGCCAGCGATTGTTCCCCCAGCCTTGACCCCCCTCCGTCGCCTGCTGACCTGGCCCTGCATCCTCCATCCTCTGCCAAATCTCAGCTCTCCGCTCTGCCCAGTCTCACCAGGCTGTTGGCCGGGCAGGGATCAGAGAAGAGATACTGGGGAGCAGGGCTGGCCCTGGTGCAGAAGCAAGAGCTCGACTCATGCACCACCTGATTTTATTTTATTCCCCTCTCAGTGCCTCACTGCATACCACAGCCGCGCTTTTTATAGCCCCCAGCTGCAGCCTCGGCACGCTCCCGGCCAGCTCCCCGCTGCGGCCCCGCTCTCTCGGTGCCAGCAGCCCCGGCCGGGGTGGGGACGGATGCTGTCCCTGGGGTCCCCACAGCGGTTCAGCAAGAGGAGAGCACGGGCTGCGGAGGAAGGCAGATAATTAAACCCTAACCCGGAGTCACGCTCCCGTGCCGGCGGAGGCGTTTAAAGAGCTGCATTAGTCACCCCCATCGCAGCCGGCGCGTGCCGCATGCCAGGTCGGAGGCGAGCAGCAGTGGCCTGTCCCTCACCATCCCCTCTGGTGCTGCCCAGGGGTATTTCCAGCCCGCAGGAGCTGCCAGCTCCTTCCATGAAATGCAACCAGTTTGCTTCACTGTAGGGGATGTCTGTCGTCCCCTCTCCACCCCCGATTCCTCCCCCTGCCAGGCTCTGGCAGGGTTGCACTGCTATGAGAGAGGTTAGAAGGAGGTTAGAGGTTCCTGCCCGCTCCCCAAGAGCGCTTTTATGAGTGCCTGGGGCTTGCTGCCACGTTTCCACATCCCGCAGCCATTTCCGCGACTGGGATGTTACTATGGGGTCCAGAGCAAGGAGGAGGACATGAGATGTGCGGTTCTGTTGCAGGCTGCACGCCTGGAGCATCCCTCTGTTGGGATGCCGGGTTTGCAGAGCAGGGACTGCCAGCCAGCAGGCAGGGAGCGAGCATCCTCGCTGGGAAGCAGCAGGGGGGGCCTGGCAGCTCCCTCCCCATGCTTTCTCCAGACGTGATTTCACCGCCACGGGGAGGGAGCACGGCCAAGGGACGGGCCCTGCTCGCCCCGACGGCACCCGGCTCGCTTGCCGGGGCGTTAGTCATTTGGGCCATGGCTGGGGACAGGGTGTGCCCGTGGTCCCCATGAGCCGGGGGGCTCTGTGAGCCTGCGCTTTTGGGATGCTGCCAGGGAAAAGAGGGAGGGATGGGCGCAGGGATGGATGGGGGTGGCTTCTGGGCTCACAGCCCACTCGCCCCTCCTTGCTGCCCTGGGGAAGGGGCAGAGGGCAGTGGTGAAGCCAGATGTACACAGGGCATCTCTGGCCAAACAGGTGGGGCCAGGATGGGGCCAGCTTTGCCGGGCTGACAGCTGTGGCTGCTCCTCAACCTCCTGGTGCGACTTTTCCGAGCTGGGCATGGCAGCATGGAGGCAGAGGAGATGCTGCAGGGAGGCAGCATCCCACTTCAGGGATGGATTTGGGGAGACGTCCCAATAAGGGAGTTTCTGCAGAGGTTTGTGGGTCCCTGGGGATGGGGCAAGACCCCAGGGTGCCAGGGAGCCACATGGGACCCTGCCATGGCCCCTTGCTTTGTGCGGACACCGGGGGTGTTGGGTGCCAGGGGCTAATTTTAAGCCTCGGCCAAAACACCGTCTGGCTTGTTCTGCCTCCGTCGGGAAGGCAGGGAGAGGCCAGGCAGTGAAATACCGGTGGTGCTGCCATGTGGCTGCTGCCAAGCAGCTGGGGCCGAGCAGCCTTGCCTGCTCACAGGCAGGGCAGTGGGCAGGGGAAAGCAGGGAGCTGCGGGGGCGTGGAGGAAGGGATGTGCAGGAGTGGGTTTTCCAGAAGCACCAGCTGTAATGTTAACCTGGTGTGGGTGGCTGCAGAGCGGGGGGCTCCCAAATCCACTCCCACGCAAAGGTGCTGGGCTTCACCCCGTGAAGGTTGGGGTCTCACCGGCAGCACCCCAGTCTTTGGGTGAGCCAGGGGTGGCTGGGGAGGCTGCGGGAAGGGGGAGCTGCTCCTGCTGCCGGCCAGGTGCCGAGCATGCCGGGAGAGGGGAAAGCCTCGGAGACTCGTTCGGAAACAAGGCTGCCCTTTTATTCTCCTTTATGACTGCATTTTAATATCCACAAACACCCCTCCCTCCCCCGGGCTGCTGCCAGCAGAGCCTGTATCGCCTGCGCTTGGCCTGCCGAGAAACCCCGGCCAAACCCTGGGCCCCAGCACAGGGGAGAGGATTCTTTTCCCCCCCTCTTTTTTTTTTAATATATGTTTTCTATAGCTCTAATTAGATGGGCTTGAGCCCCAGCCAAGGCAAACACACCTGGGGGAGCCTCACCTTACAGACCCCATCTGCTGTGTCGGGGGCTCTGCTCCTCGCACAGCCACTGCCTGGCCCCTTTATAGGGGAGGGGGCTGCTGGGGGGGGCGGGTAGGACTGCTCCCACGCCAAGCCACCGAGCAGCCTCCGCGGAGGAGGAGAGCCCAGCGAGGCGGCACGGGGAGATGGTGCAGAGGCAGCAGGGGCACCCGGCGAAGCCCCGTCCCACGGCAAGACCCCCGTCCGGCGTGGAGCTGAGGTATCTCCCCCGCCACCAGTGCTGCTGTGGTGGCTGGGGGCTCTGCGCCCCCTGGGGCAGGATGCTGCGGGAGCAGGGGGTGCAATGGGTGTCAGAGCGGTTTTGCTCCCCTGGGGTGACAGCATGAGTGCATCAAGGGGCCGCAGCCCCCAAAGTCTGGGTGTGCCTGGGGAGGGAGGATGTGGGGGCTCCCCAGTGTGTCCGGGTGTGTGTCAGGCTGTGGGACCACCTACCCGGTGACACCATCCAGGGACCTTTCGGGAAAGCGAGCAGGGGACATCAGTGTGCCAGGCCACCACAATGGCTTGCACTGACAGCCAAATCCATGCTGGGCTGAGCTTCGGGTGCTTCTTTCCGTGACTGTTGGATTTCTTGTAGGGCTTTTCGGCTGGGCTTTTATCCCTCTGGTTGTTTCAGGGGCCACCCTGAAGCCCCTATTGCCAGGAGACTCAGCAAAACCAGCACCCTGACACGGGGGGTCTGGCAGGTCCCACAACACATCTCTGCCTAGCTGGAGCCGAGGGAGCCCTTGGGGGTCTCTGCTTTCCCATGTTGGAGTCCCACCTCTTCTGGGACGGGGATGCACACCGTGACTGTGTGATGCGGGTCAGGGTGGAGCAGTACCACTGAGTGGCACCCATTGCCACAGCTCATCCGGGAGGATATTTCCTCCTCCCCTCCACATGCCATCTCCCAGGGGTGTGCAGGGGACAGCAGTGTGCCCCCTGCTCCGTCCCCAGGGATGGATGCAGCACACCATCCCCTCACGCTCCATCTGCCTAAGCGGCAAGCAGGCAGCGCCAAGCAGGCATCACTGCTGCAAACTGCCCTCCCAGTGCCCAGGGTGCTATCGACTGCTCCAAGGAGGAGCCCTGGCAGCCGCTTTGCCCTCCGCCCCTCCGGCTGGTGGAGTGGAGATGACAGCAAAGGGAAATACCAGGTGCTTTGGGATGGACACCCCTGGTGCACCCAAGCCCTTTGCACCAGCATCACCATCTTGGGGCAATAAAAACTGTAGTGGCAGCTTAAAATATAAAAAGCAGGATCTGGCCTCACCAGGACTTGCTGGCTCGCTTCAGGTGATGGGCTGGGCTGGCGGGGTTTGCAGGCTGGGACGTGCCTCCATCCCCTTTCCAGCAAATGTGTTGGGCTGGAGGGTTTCCCTGTGCACAAGGAGATTTTGGGGCACAGCGGCTTCTGGTCCTTAGTGTCTCTGGTTGGACCTAGGGCTGTGCAGAGGGCAGCTCGAGCGTTTCATGAAGAATTTTGGAGCTGCCTTGGCATCCAGTCAGAGCAGGCTGCAATGGGAACATTTCGAAATTCTTTTGGATGAGGAAAATTCCACAGGCAGCCCCCCTCCAGAGAAAGTTTGGGATGGCTGAAATGTTTGGAGTGAGAGGCTGTTTGCTTTTGTTTACTCTGAGCTGTAACATTGGAGGGAGGGGAAAAAACCCAAAAGGAAAAAAAAGAGACAATAGGAGCCTGTAAACAGAGCTGGCCCTGAACGAGGCCAGGGCATCTCTCCAGCATCGTGGAAGGAGATGTGTCGGCATGCTCACCCCATTGCCCTGCTTTCCCCCCAGCTCAGATACGATCGCACTTAATCTTTCAGGAGAACTTGGTTGGGGTTTTTTCCCCCCAGCAGAAAATGAGCTGGTGGGTGTTTTTTCAGCCTTCTCAACTGAGGCAGGGCACAGGCCCTATCCCGCAGCCTCAGCAGAGGGCTTCTGCCTCAATTTGTCCCCACTTCTTGCACTTCTCCACCTCTGCTTTTGGCTTGGGGGCTGCCATCTGATTGACCTGGCACGAGGCAGGGGGCACGGATGCTGCTGCAGCGAGGTGCTTCCCAAGCCTCCATCCCTGCTACGTGCCTCGCACTCTGCCGCATACCCCAGGCTGCCTCACCTTAGCAAAGCAGGCAGGGTTGCCTCCAAGCTTGGAGAAGACAAGCCATGGTTATCCCACCAGGTGCTAGAGCCCAGCACTGGCGTCCCCACATCACACAGTGCTGGGGGTCTGCAACTGCTGTCTTCCCCCAGCACAGGGACA
Organism: Scopus umbretta; assembly: GCA_013400535.1. NCBI lineage: Eukaryota > Metazoa > Chordata > Aves > Pelecaniformes > Scopidae > Scopus > Scopus umbretta. The sequence continues at coordinate 209,304 of VZTL01059943.1, forward strand.
CTGTCAGTGGGGTGCAAAGGGTTAATGGGCCACCCTTTGGCTGCCCAGCTGGCCCTTGATGACACCTGAAATTCCTGTCTGGCCCAAAAGGGATTTTGTTTTGCAAAAGGAGTGACAGCAAATTGCTAGCTGTAGGGGGTGTTTGTGCCGCAGTATGGTGAGCTGTTTATTTTGGACCTGTTTATTTTGGCCCTGCCACCCCTCAGAGTTTTGGCTCACCCACAGAGTTTTGGCTGACCCAGGCGGCTTCGTGCCTCGGGGATGGAGCTAAGCCTGATGGCTCCCAGGCACTGGAGCACCGGGAAGGATGCGGGGAGCACCAGACAGGGGAATGCTGTGGGACTTCTCCGCCCTGGGGTTCCCAGCTCCAGGCTGGAGTTCATCAGGAACATCAGGAGGAGCTGGGTTTGCGTGAGGCGCTCACATGTATGTACATATATATATATA
>VZTL01059945.1:1194-24319 GCA_013400535.1 Scopus umbretta
GGGTACTTAGCATGCAGCAGCTTGGAGAAGACCTGATTTTTAGGGATTGGCACCATGTGAAAAGCAAGGCAAAGTGGGCAACCAAAATGACAGTGTTTGTGACGCAAAGGCCTGATGGACCACTTTTAGGAAAATGACATTTCATTGTTGACACACTCAGTTATGTATATTTAACCTCCCTTTTCCATCCTATTGCTACGGAAGAATGAAAACTGACTTTGATCTGCTGGCTGTCTTTCTGGAGTCTGGTTAGAGGGTACCCATCACTCAGAGAGGCCTGGGGAAGATGGACAGTTTGACCTGGGCACCAACTTTAAGAAATTATTGCAGTAGGGACTACTTAGACTGCAATACAAAGTAATGTAGAGCAAGCTGTGAGAGGTTTTGGGCAGCTCTTGCCCTGCAGACATGGAGCCTCTTTGCAGCCCAACTGTCCCTGTGGCCAGTGGAGGGCTCCACTTGAGCTTCCACAAAGTCATTTGACTGTACACGGACAGGGTACTGTTCACCGCATCTTTCTAAGCATTTTGCAAGTTTTCATTCACAGTGCCTCCTTCCCCTCTAAAGCATCTCCTTAAGATTTTTCAGACATTCACACAAAATATTTTGACCTCACTGAAAAGCTTTGAAAATGTTTTTGGTTTATGTATAACCTGGAACATCTTGTCAAAGCAGATATGTCCTCCTCCCCTTCATTTAGAAGGGAAATCACCATATTTGTGATTAAAAATATAAATTCCAACCCAAAATTTCCACCACTAAAAGTTCCCAGTCTTTTGAAGATCAGCGATACAGCATAATTTTACAAGATCAGGCTTTCAGTATTATAGCATAATTTTATAGCCACATATCTTCTGGTTACTGCACAGACATAAATACAAGATAATTTATACCAAAATAACTTTACAGTGGACTATGATGTCAGATGTATACCTCTCCATGTTGCTGTATGAAAAGAGAAGGTACTTGCTTATACGAAATAAAAAGGAAAATACTTTGATAGTGCATAAAAAGTATCTTTTCTGCCCCTCCAGTCTGGTTTTCTTTTAACAGTCTTACAAGACACAAAGTAAACCCCAAATCTTTCAAGAGAGATGTGTTGGTTTTTAGGTTTCCAGTGTCTTGTTAAATCTCAAAATTTAGAATGAAATACTTGGCTACTCTTTCACTGCTCTTTCAAGGAAATTACTTTTAGGATTATTCACATATGTCATTTTTACTAATTTCCATGTCCAAACATTTTGCAAATTCATTAGACTTTAGTCCTTTCACAGGTACGGAAAAAATATCATGCTCAGGAATTCTTCTTAATAACATTAACTTTGTAACTCATGCAGTTTTGGGACTTAGAAAGTTTCTTCACCTGAGGTTTTTGTTTGTTATTCCAAATTTACTGCCAGAAACTTGACACTTACTCTAGAAACATTTGTCCAAGATGGGTTCCAGAGATTAAAAACTGGGTTTACTTGAATAGCGTGAATTTAAGACTATGAAGTACTTTGTTAACATTCTTATTTGTAAGTTCAATTTATTCTCATGGGCTTGATTTACAGGAGAAGTGATTAAAAAAAGGAACAGTTCATTAACTAATACAGAAAGAAGTATGGTAGAGAGGAGAAAAATTTGTTTAATCTTAATTTCTGTGCGAACAGACACAAGTTTATTATACATTACAGTCTTGACAACTCTGAAATTGTATTGTACTAGTATGAAAACACTGTGAAATCCAGATCGGTCCTTTGATCAAGCAATTACTGATAATTGTGGCCTTTAATCAAGGAGAGGGGAAAGCTAGCAGCAGTGTTGGGGTATGGGCACCATAGTAAGGCATTCTGGAGTAGAAGTTTTCTTATTTAATGTTAGGTGGCTACAAAGTAGACACGTAGAGCTGAGCTAGTAATTCATAGTCTCTTGGGAAATCAGTAGCAATGGAAAGGCATTTTTAAGACATGATTCCTCCAACCTGTTTTAGGTGCCCACTTTCAGATGATAATCACTGCTAAAGGCATGTCCTTTGGTCAAACAGAACCAGGATCACTAGGCTGGTTGAAAATTTTTCAGCTGAATTTTCCTTTCATAAAATGGCAAATTTATGTTATTAATGTTGACATCTTTCTTCATATACCAAAAGTGAAGTAAAAGAAAACAAAAATACAATGGGGAGATGCATAATATATAGATATGTGTAGGTACAACTGTTTATAAGTGTGATTATGTGTGCCTGTTCATGCACAGATGTGATGAAATTGACATGAAAAATTTATGGAATGACAGAAGCCCAATGCTTTGATTGACCTGATGCATTTAGAGGGGAGAAGGGAAAATGGCAATGCAGAGAATATTTTTGCTCCCTGTGGAAATTTAGACATTTGATCTCCGTTTGCAAGGAGATGCCCAGGCTCTGATGGCATAGGCACCCTGGTTCCTGCATCTGCCTAAATCCCACTTCTGCCTCCAACTTGCTGGATGATCTGATTTTAAAAGTAGCACTTTTAAAATGGCACTGTTTTCCATACCTTTTCTGGGCAGTCAGATTTGGTCCATCTTCAAGACCGAACCACCCCAAGCAAACAGTCATTTTGCTAACCTCCTTATTTTGGTTTCACTGCACCTACAGATACCACCCCCAGCCAATAATGATCCTTTGTGTCCTCAGCCAATGTCACTCACGTCAGCAAGCGCGAGCTTAGCTCCAAGAGCTGTAGGCACGCAGTCAATTATCATCATTGCCATTAAAAAAAAAAAAATATCTCCCAGAACAAGAGTGTTTCTCCAGCTTGCCTTCAAAGAGTGGCTTGAAATCCTCTCCAGCCCCAAAGTAAGAAAGAGTTATGTCTGGAATATTTCACTCCATCTTTGAGAGAACAACTCTGTGTATTCCTCAGTGTGTGAGCACTGGATGAATGGCAACAGCAGTTCAAACTGTTTATTCCTTTCTTAGCAATAATGTTTAGGTTCATGAAAGCCTTCCAAGATATATAGAATTCCTCATGCTGAGTAAGGGCTCCTTCACTTATTGCTGCTGCTACACACTATGGACCATTCTTATTATACCTCCCTCCCCATTCATACCACTATAGTTAGGGGACTCTCAATGTTGTCATTATAAGCCCCTTATTTTTCAGGGTGTATAATTCAGCTGTAAAAAATTTGCCCTGGGCTGAAACTTGGCACATGAAGGCCAGAGAGAGGATTTTTGTGTTGATTATTTTTTTAAAGCAAGTTTTTAAAATAAAATAAAATAAAATAAAATCCGTTCAGCCATATTATGTTGTAAAAAGTGCAGGAAAAAATAGAAGTTAGTGGTTTCAGATGCTTTTTTCAGTCCTCTCCTGTGTAACTCAAAGCCAGCTTTGTTTTTTAAACTGAAATTTTCCAGGCTATTAGTCCATAATGTGAACTTGTGCCTTTCAGGTTTCTCTTTAAACACAGGCATACACGAAAAGAAGAGCTGAGTTATTTCAATTAGGAACAGGGGCTGCTGTAATTTATTTTACGTGCACTTTTTCACTAAGATGTTTTTTGGGTTTTTTTTTCCTTCTGGAAGGTACATGGGTGCACACCACCTGAATAAGTGTTGGGGTGAGCCCCTCTGCCCCTGCCTGCTGGTGTCTGCGTCTCTTTGCTGTGGGACTGCTGGATCTTCAGAGCATGCCGAATTGGATGCTGCTCCATTAGCGAAACCACCGTCTTCTATCACTGAATAAATGTTAAGGCAGGACTGGGCTTCCCAATGGGTGGTTTCCTCAGGACTCAAGCAGGTCTAAAATTTAATCTGAAGGAGCCAGCACATTTGGATTTAACCTTCAGGTCTCTTGGATCCCAGTCCATTGTCTTGGCCACAGATCCATCATTCTGTTCCTGAGGTGGGCTGGATGATATTTGATTTAAATTTTGGTTGGGAAAGCCCATGAACATGAAGGTTTCAAGCCTGTTGACTCTTGAGGAAACTGTGGCCTGGAGTTCAGATCCTGTATTAAATCACAAGTCTGGATGCATTGGGTGGCCAATGCCTACTCCCTACTTTGTTAACAGTTACAAAACCGCAGTGTGATGGCAGGCTGTCTTTACAACACAGCTAGGGCTGGATTAGCCATGGAGAAGGATTATGCAGAGGCAGAATTGCCTGCAAACAACTCATGCCTGTACAGAACCAACTTATCAAGTGTTCTTAAATGTTCAGTTTCCCTAGCAGTTTTTTCCCAAGGGAAAAAAGGTCCCTAAGAAATAGAAGACCTGTTGAGAACTAGTCTTTTGTTCCATTAAAAGCAAAAAAAAAGTTATTGCTTTCTTTCAGTTTCTGAAAAAAACCCATGCATTTCTCGAAGAAGAATTTAGACTGGTTTCTTAATTTTAATTTTATTTTGAAGGCAAACCCCAGGCCTTAATACATTTAGATTAATTATTATTAGTGAAAGTTTTTTGTAGAAGATCTGTATGAGAAAAAAAAAATCAAAATGAAGTAGTATGGACCATATATCCAAAGATGAAGTTATGAAATGATACAGCACTATCACTCCAAGTGACTCCACCAGATATTCCTCTGGCTGATAAAGTGTTTGTAGGTGGGTGAATAAGGGGATGCTTATCAAGAAGAGCAGCTTGAGGTACTGTAAGGAGTGGGGTAAAATGGCACACCCCAAGCAAAAGCCTACGAAGCCTGGTTGCAAAGTTATTAGTGACCTTACGCTGCACATCATCTGCTGGCTGCTGGTGCAGCTTTAGAGAAAAGACTCACCAGCAGTGTGAGGCATGAAGGGCTGATGTCTTGTACACTCAGTCGTCATCGGGACATTCTTTTAGCAAACATCGCTTTATATGGTGGACCAAAGGTAGTGCATTATTTCTTTGCTTGATTCTGGCAGACTCTTTATCCAGCATTAGGATGTCCTGCAAGCCCAGTGCTTTCTCTCCAAAGAGGGAAATCCTCTCTACTAGTTTAGTAGCTCTGAGATCAGGATGCAAGCTGAACCGTCACTTCTTTTTTCACAGCTGGAGAAACTTGGATGATTTGTCCAGAGGCACAAAAAGAGCAAATGGAAGTAGTTGGTAAACGACATATCTTTTACTTGTGTGTGCATGCGTATGTAGAGGGGGTGGGGAGGAATGGATTGCAGTTGCCCTTTAACATGTTGTGATCCCCCAGCCAGGCTTTCATGGTTCCTGCCAAAGCCCACAGCTCAGTATGTTATCACGAATTTTGGATTTCCAAGCCATACATGACCATGAAGTTCCACGGAGTGGAAAGCAGTTATCCCTAACCTTCATCTCACCTGCTGGCTTGTTCTGCATGTGGGGTTTTCTGTTCACGCTGCATGCCATAGGATGACAAGCCTGGACACATCAGCTCCGTGACATTTCAGGGTGGAATTCCAGTATTCCTTCCTTGAGTTTAAATTTGCTTGTTTGTATTTATTTTAGTCAATTAACGCTGGCTCCAGGCAGGGCCTGGGGTTTTTCTTCTTTTTTTTTTTTTTGGTTTGGGGTTTTTTTCTAGTTAACTCAGTGCTCCTACTGGGGATTTGTAGGCAGGGAATGCCACACACACAGGCATGGGCTCCTCCTCACACACCATTCCTGTAGAAAAGGAAGCCAAAATGAAGCTGCTCAGAAAGCCTGTCATCACAGCTTGCTAACCAGCTGGAAGCTGTCCTGCTGAGCAAGGGGAAGAGCCCCTCGAAGACAGTGGGAGCCCAGCACCAGCCATGGCCCATCTTTGCAGGCAAAGCAAAGCCCATGGGGAGGACCTGGGGGCTGTTTTTGGTGTGTGACGGCACTCAGAACCCAAGCCATAACAGCAGCACTTTGAAAACAGAAAAGAAACCAAAGTATCTAATATTGGGTCAGGCCAACCTCTATAAATCAACGTCTGTGAATTTATAAACTGTTCGTAAATTTAAGTGCTTTTTGGAGAGCTGTTTGTTATTATGTCAGGGCTGGGAAGGGGGGTGAGGGAAAGTACTTATATTCACTCACTGTCTCCTGCTCTGGACTTGCTTGTACATTGTTTGAGGGGCAAGAAGGAGCAGAAGTTGTCTGGGCGAGGGGAGGCACTAGGGGGATGCTGGTCTTGTGCCCCAGAAGCATTCAGTGCAAGAGGAGCAGAAAGGAGAAACCAGATTGAAACCACATTTGTGCCTCTCAAATTCCCCATCTGTCCTTTGGCTGCTTTAGTCCTCCGCCAGCTAACGCGGCTTTAAAACAGCCAGAGAGAATTGCGGCAGGAGGACCTCAGCCGCTACCTCCCTCTTCCCCCCAGTGCCTCTGGGAGGGAGCAGAGGCACAAAATCAGCTCAGCAGCTCTGCAGCCCCTCTTCCCCCCTGCTCTGAGATATGGCGACAGTCCCTGATGACTATTCCTGCAGCGCACCTCTCTCCAAAGCACGTTATAACGTGGCACAGTCAACAGGGAACAGGGTGTCGCTGCTCTGAGTGGGAACTGGTAAACAGCTTTGAGGGGCAGGGGCAGGAAGAAAAACCCTCTGCAATATTGCTCCACCCCTGGCTGAAACTTTTTCTGAGGTTCCACTATATTTGTATAACTTTTCCTCCCACCTCTATTCATTTTTATTCCTTTCACCACCTGCTGTTTCCACAGCCAGTATAGGGCACAAAAGTGTCCTGAAAGGAGTTGTCCCAGCCTGGCGGGAAGCAGGAAGTATTGGAAGGCCTAAGAGGGTGTGAAAAGTTTTGGAGGTTACATTCACAAAATAAGACATTGTTCTGGTACGGTGCTGCTCATTCAAGTATCTCAACACTTTGCACGCATGAATGAGTTAAGCCTTACAAAACACCTGTAGGGAAATGGTATCCTCCATTTTATAGGTGATGAAATGGAAGTACTGAGGGAACTGAGGCCAGATTTCAAACCTGAATGCCTCCAGTTAAACTTTTAAGTCTGAACCAAGGCATTGAAATAGGCATTCACAATCTACCAGGTCATGCTGATATGAAGGGAATGGCTGTGTGCTCAGTGCTCTCCAAACCCAGGCTCCCTGTTGAACAACCTATTTCTGAAAACTTTGGCCTGGGCTCTTGTAGGAAAACCATGCAGTCAGTGGAGATAAGCACTGGACACTGAATGATTTAATCCTAACATACGGGTGTGTGTTTGAATGTTCTCCAAAACCATGCAAACTTCTTTAGTGAAATCAAAATCCCCTTGGAAGCCCACCTTGCTTCTGAACTGCATAAAAATACCCTGGGAAGAACCATATTCCTGAAAACCCAGAGCTCACGGATAGGCAGAGCAGACATCAGTGTATTTTCTGAAGACCAGGGGAAGTTAATGAAAACATTTGCAGAGCTCTACAAAATGGTTTTGGCACTGGTCAAGTAGCCCTGGGCAAAGATTTGAGGTTAGTTATCTACTTCACTAGAATATGACTTCAGTTGAAGCTCCTCATTTCTGTATTTCATGTCCTGAGTTGACCTCCCTGATTTCTGAGATACTCCAAAGCAGAACAACTTTTCCTGCTCTTGCATGTTGCAGGAATAACTTGTCATGGCCTGTTTGCCAGTATTTACAATGTTTCTTCATGTTATAATGATTGTGCATTCTGGTAAATTTGATTCTTTTATTTCTGTAGTGCATGTTGTCAGCCTCTCGGAAAATTAGCCATCTCCATATGAGGGGATTAATCCATTTCAAGGAATTAAACATTTTACTATTGTCATATTTATGATGTCTCTCTTAGCTCTTTTGTGAGGCTGCCAGGCAAGATTGTACTTAATGAATTTCAAATGTGTGGATTGGACACCCTATCCAAACATGCTGCTTGCAGGCTCAGGTAGATATTGCTCCCTTGGTGGTATATAACACTTGTGGTTCTGGTTTTGAGGTTTTAAACCAAGTCTTTTCCCCATAGGAAGCATCACAAGGACCAGCTCTGATCATTTTGGACCAAAAACAATTGAGGGCTTGAAGTGCCCTCAAAAGAGCCCATGCTTACTTCTGAAGAGTTTTGTGAGGGTCTAGAGGTGGGACATTGTAGGGACAAGGTATTTAATGAAATAGAATCTGTGCTACTTCCATCTGCCTGTAATACTCTCACTGCTGAGTTAGTGATCCATTATATACAGTAAACATATCAGCACTTGCAACCCTGCATTGGATCATAATTCCCATCCCTGTTGCAGGGTGCAGGGCACCCTCACTGGGCAGTGCCATTCATCCTATCAATGCACTTTTGGGTTATCCGGTGGCTTTTCTTTGGCAAATAACAAAGACTACACAGAAAGAAATAATTTCTTCCACTTTCAGAAGCAGTTAGACTTACAGAGGAGACGACCCTGAGTGCAGAGAGCTTGTTTTGTAGAGCTTGTCTTTGTAATGCTGTGATAGGGAAGAGAGAAGCTAAGGAATCCATACACACAATATGTTCTCAGAGGTCTTTGATGAAATGGTATTGATGGGGACCTACCCAGTGTTCTGGCTTGCCAATGTTAAGTGGAGTCCAGATAAGGTGAATTGGGTGGTTTGCTCACCTTGGACCACACCTTGCTTGTAGATGCAGGCAGATGTGGCTGCTTTACCAGAACTGTATCTTCTCTTAACCATGAAGATGCAAACCACTACTCTCATTTAAATTAAAAATAAGAAAAAGTGGAAAATTCTGGCATGCTTATCTGACTCATGGTGCTCTGGAGACACTGGGGCCATAGCTTCATATATTGCAAGACACAGAAGCTAAACACTGCTTGCACATGATCTAAAGAAAGGCAGCGGGGCAGCAGAGGAAAGGCAGTGCTGCAACCCTGATGGGTGGGATTAGGCCTTCCTAATAGACTCAGAATAGACTTTGCTGCTGACTTAACTAGTAACGCATGACAAAGCACGAATTTTCATGGAATAGCTGCTCAGAAAAAGAGTAGGAAGTGGCTCAAAGCAAAGTCAGGGAGACAGCTATTTGCAGGGATTGCCGTCTGACAGCATTTTCTAGTGAACCCAGCCAAAGGACTTAACATGAGTGAAAAAAAGCGTCAAAGTCCTGGCTCCAAAGTGCAATTCTGCATAGTCCCATTTGCTAGGCACATTCGGTCCCAGCTTCCGCTGGAATAAAAGGTGAGTCAAAGGAAAATGGTGTCCAGAAGTTCAGAGCAACCCAGACAGCCTTAACCACATGACAGGCCCAGAGGGAAGTTTTAAACCACCCACACAACAGCTTGCACAGCTTGCCAAAAAGTCTGATCCTTCGGCTGGGGGAAAAATAGCTTGCATCTGGATTCTGTGTTTGAAGCCCATGGTAGAGGAAGAAGAGAATGAGGAGGAGGAGTGGGAAATGTGTTCTGCACAGACCAGATTGCAGTTTGATTTGAAGCATAAAAGGAAGGAGTTTATTATTCTAATAGTAATAAGTCATTTCTCCCTGGATGCGTAGTACAACCTTCTATGAGTGGCAGATCAGCCAAGAACAGAATTAGGGCCATTCCTAGCATGGTTTCAGTCCAGCCTGCCTTTGTTTATTTTAAAAATAAAACACAGCTCAGTGTTTATTTGAATGGGTAGAGAATAGAAGGAGAAGTTCATCAACTCCTAATCATGTGGGCTAGAAGAGAATCCTTGGCAGCCAAAGTCAGTGTGAAGGGGCTGGCTGTGAAACAAGCCGGTGTGCTTGGGTTAATGGTCAGGTGTCTGGAAAGGCAAAGCTGGCGAAATAATAAGGTATTGACTTTTGAGCCAGAGGACCAAGGTGATGCTCATGTTTGTGGCATTGACATAGTGCATGATCCTGAGTAAGTCATGACTCTCAGTGTTCTTGTTTTGTGTATGGTGTCAGTTGAGAGACAGTGATGCTTGTCTCGGAAAATTCTTGAGGACAAGGTATCCACATTTCTGGCTCTAGCTGTAATTTGGCCACAGGGGCTAAGTCTGGACTAGAAAAGTCAAACGGTACCAAGCCTTGGCCTGAGCACTGCCACTTGTTTTTTTGTGACATTAAATTTTTGCAATTGTCCCTGGCAAACTTTTGGCCAAGACCAGAAGTGCTGTTAGCAATTTCCAGCCAAAGTCAGGGAGTTAGCCCAGGCCAGGCACTGCTCCCCATAGGCATTTTGGACAATGTCACTCTGATTGGGAGACTTAGGGAATTGTGACTTGGAGCAAAGGTACGGCCACATTGTCCCAGTTGGAATGGACCCTAGCACTGTTTAGTTGTTAAAATTGATGTAGCCCAAATGTCCGTAGAGCGGTTAGAAAGATGCAGCCTTGGGTTATTTGCTGGTGGGTTGAGCTGTGGGATGCCTGAGGTTGCGGCTGCTAGGTCTGGAGGACATGAGGGGAGGGCTAAGGTCTGTGCTGGCATATGGAGCTGCAGAGGGAATTTTACCCCCCAAACTGGCCTTTGCTGGTTTTTGTGCATCGGTAATGTGGCATGTAGACTGGCACACGTGTAGGCTTGGTGGCATAGCCAGAGCTTGTGGTGATGCAAGGCAAAATGTGATTTTTCACCCCTTTCTTGGTACCTGTCCTGTGCTCATATGAGACAAAACAAAGCCGGGGCTTTGGGCACCAGATGACAGTGCTGCAGGAGGAAGATGCATGGTGGAGCAGAGGATGAGGTGTTCTGCTTGCGGCTTTGTCATCAGCTCCCTCTGACCTCAGGCAAATTACTTAACCTCATTGCTTCCATTTCCCTTGCTGCCACATGGGGATAATAATATCATCACAGAACGGTTGTGAGCATTAATTAGCATATGTAGAGCACTTTGAAGATGAAAAGCTTTTAATGACTGCTGGGGATTATTAAAGCCGTTCACGTTCAGTAAGTGTTATTAAAAAGAAACCAAATCTGAATGCTCTGCACTGAACCTCATCAGATCCTGGGGCTTGAATACTGGTGGAAGGACGCCTATACCACACTTGTAATTCCTCAGTAAATTGCCCGGGGGCTGAATTTATCACTGGAAACCACAATCCTGAGAGCTAACCAGAAGAACCAAACGTTGTCTGCTGTGATTCACTCCACCTTCCCGAAGGGGAAAAAAGGCAGTGGCATGGTTGTAATTGGGTTCACTTTTGATCTGAGTGGTACATGCTTTCAAAACCTCCTGAACTCATTGAGTAGATTGGGGATTATCTGGGGGTTGTTTAAAGTAGGAGCATCTGCTCCTCTTGGAGACAACCAAGATGCACTTGGATGCTACCCAACTGAGGTGTGGGAACTGGTTCAGGGTTGCATGGACAAGGATGGTGTACTCTGGGCAAGTTTCTCAGAGTTGTCTAGCATGAGTGAAAGCCTGTGAGAGGCCAAGAAAAAAAAAAAAACAGGCAGAGGGATTTCACATAAAAATGTGGTAAAATACCAAAACACAGACAAACATATGTTAATCGAATGGGCAAGAAGAAAAAAAAAAATAATCATTTCAATCTTCCTACGCTTGCCTTTACAGATGAAATGAAATATCTGAAAGGCTGTCTTTTGCTTTTGATCTCTCGCTTTTACTTGGAAATACTGCTGTGCATGAGCAGTGATGCTTGTGTTATAAGGGCTGGCAATGGAGACCGTGCAGGTCTGAGCGCTGTAGATTTGCAGTGTGATTACAATGTATAACTCGTCTCTGCCTCAGTTTCCTCTTCTGCGAAATGACTTTACAACATATCTCAGGCTTGCACTGCCCTCGACTTATTGGTGTGTCCAAGTGCTTCCATGCAGCTTGTGAGTGATGTCAAGAACAGCTTCTCTCTTCTACATGCTTAATTACTAAGGACAAGATGTTGACATCCCATAGTGACTCAAAGTAGCACCAGGATTTAATTCCACTAAGACTTTACCAAGCAGCTTTCCTCACAGGTTGTCAGTGAGAAGACTTTGCTGACAATTTGGCTGGTTATTTTCTTAATGTCAGGTGTAATTGAATTATTATTATTATTATTATTATTATTATTATTATTATTATTATTATTATTATTATTAANTATTATTATTATTATTATTATTATTATTATTATTATTAACATTGACAATATTGTTACTGTGGTTATGAGAGCACTTTGTTATGTCTCTTAACTAATTAAGAATACCATTTTGTTTATTGCAAAAAAGAGAAACATAGCAATGCTTGCATATGGCCTTCACAGATCTATTTAACGAAATCAGTTCATTTTATGGAGATGTATTAATTTTCCTTTACAGCTAATTGCAATAAATAATTATAATCATTGCAATTATTTTTCCCCTGTTTTCTACACTGGATCTTATGGCTTTTCATGTGGGTCTACGAGAGAGGTTGGTACTAATATACATATCACAGAGATGCTAGCACGCAGAACAGAGCTCATCACCAGTGCCCAGCCTGGGAGTAACATCGATGCACACGTAAGCCCTGGTGCTTCAAAACAAATTAAACATATTCTGTGCCACGCCAGGGTTCACAGACATTTAAAGCAGGGAAGTGCCCTATTCCATTTTGTTACACTCAGAGAATACTACCACATACCCTAGCACAAACCACCACTTGGAAAACCATGCTGCAGTTTAATCAGCAATTCAAGTTTTCACAAGGCAGTGCTGCTGCCCTAAGTAGCGGATGTACAAACATCCCTCAAAGTGGAAATTTGCCCTTAGTGAGGAAAAGATCTGATTACTTTTAATAATGTCAGAAGAGCAGACAGGAGACATCTTAGAGGCAATCCTGGAAATCAGGTGGTTTTTTTCAGCTTTAAAGTGAAAATGACACAGGTTCACTGTCATGATGTTGTGTGGAATGATAGTATGACCCTTTGGAAAGGTTTTTTCAACATCTGTGGACAAACACAGATGTGTTTTAAAGGACAGCTCTTTTAAATTCAGTTTGGTTCCCTAAATGGCTTGTTCTCCTTGGCCCAGATTCATGCCATCCCTCTGGAACAGCCCATTTTTCCCACCTAAGACCCAAATTGCCCCGTGAAAGTATTTATTTTTCTTCACTGATGGTGCAGGAAACTTTGGGATTATACCTCCGACATAGACATCACAGTTAAATGCCAACTGTGTTGTGGGATCCCACTGAAGCCAGTAGCTTCCCATTTGTGGGAAATAGATTTAAGACCTGTTGGGCTGTCATTAAGGGTTTCTTTCTCCCATCCTTGGTTCTCCATGTGGTGGGAACCACTGAGCTTCTTCAACAAGACAGTGTCAGACTCCCCTTTCAAGTCTGTCCATGCCATGCCTGGACTACTGAGGCACAGCTCCCACTGGGCATTTAATCTCATGGCGAGATTATTCTTAACCCTGGGGACACTGGGAAATCCAGACTTCTCTGCTAGCTGCTCACATCTGCCTTCACAAGGGGGCAGGGATGACAACTGCCAGCAGACTGTGAGTACAGCCCTTTGGAGAGGAGTCTTGGAAAATCAGGTGGTGTGGATGGTACCTCTCCCCGTGCATCTGTCTTTTCTGAGTCCTCAGCGGGATGCAAAGGAGGGTAGGACTCAGGCTGCAGCTCCCAACAAGAGCTGGTCTGCCGCTTCTCATTCTGCAGTCACCCTAAGGTTGCACAGCATCTGAAGTCCCACTCTCCTTTTTTGCAGCAACAGAGGTACTTTCTGGCACTTTCAAAGACTGTGACACCGAGTCTGTGGGAGCTCCACTGTCTCCTTTTCTTTTTTTCTTCCTTTTGGTATTTTTTTTTTCCCTCTCCCATCACACCTGAGGGTGACTTCTGAAAGTTTCCTGCCTCTGAAGCTTCATGCTTGTCCATGAGAAGGAGATATATTACACTGTGGGCTGTTATTTTCAGCGGTTGAGTTGCAGAGTGGGAAAAAGCTGCCAGAGAAAACGGAGGTAGGCTGGTGTTAAAATGAAAGGGCTTGATTCTGAACTCATGCTGGCTTTACACTGCTGTAACGCAACTCACTTGAATGGAGTGTTTTTCCTGATTCATAATGATGTCAGTGAGAAGAGAAACCTAGTGGACTCTAATTTAATCCCAGGCTTTGGCAAGAACCTTCATCTCCCTTTAATGAGCGGAGGTCCTTTTCATTAGACTCTCAAATACCCTGGTGATGGGTGCCAGTATAAAACCCTAGATAGGCAGACGTTTATGTAATGGCAGCAGGCAGTGTGCTTTAGAGAAGTGGAAAAGGCATTTTAATCGTGGTATTAGGCTAGATTCCACAAGACAGTATGGAAGGCATCAAGATGAGAATGCCGTAACAATCTGGAGTGTGTTACCGCTGCATTGATCTAATATTGCGATGTAGTAATAGTAATTTCAGGGATATCTTGCAAAAATGCACTTTGAGTTACAATGGAAAAAATAAGGGGAAAGAGGGGAGAAGAAAGGAAAAGCTAAAGCCTGCTCAGCTGCTAACATGGGAGCAGCTTTCTGTTCGCCACTTCTAGCTTGAATCTCTGCTGTTAAACCAAGAGCAAAGCCCAAGGTTTCCTTGGAGAAGTTAAGGCTGTAAAAAAGAAGAGCTGAGTCACCCTCTCTAGTTATTAATTTATACACAAGTCAACTGAGTGTCCATTATCAGGGCATCTCTTGGCCCCGCGGCCCATTTAAACACAAACATATGGATATTACCCATGGAGCACTGGAAAAACTTGGCTTGGGCAGAGACAGACAAAGCCAATGGAAAGCCCCCACTCTCAGTTCATTTCTGAGCAGCAGGAGATTTGATGATTTTAGAGGGGTTAAAGACACTGTCTGCACTCAGCCCTTATCTTGGGAGTGTATCGGCAGTGAGTCTGCTCCAGCCAGCACTGATCTCTGTAGAGGTAGAAACATTTCACCAGCGCCAGGCTTGATATGGCCAACAGACCTCTGAAACATGCCTGGCTGTGTACTTTGGAAGGGTTGTTCCCAGGGAGGGTGCCTGTATCCATAATAAACCAAATGCATAAAAATGCATAAACATATGCATTATGCACATGTTTGGCACATTGTTCTGGAGAGCCAGTACCATGCACCATGCTGCTCTCATGGGCAGCCTTAGCGCAACTTGAGTTTTGCTTGCACATTGATCCCATTTACCTTTACAGCAGAGGACATTGTGTCATTTTGGGGAAAACCTGTGCGTAAGTCTGCCTGATATCATCATTGCAAGGGCAGCTGAGAGAAATGCAGCTTTCACAAAGCTGCACATTCACTTGGCTCTACAGATATCCCAACGCTGGCCATGAAGATGCCCCGCAGGAATGGAGTATCCACAGCAGGGTAACGGCCTTTGGACATTCCTTGGAATGTTGGCCCCAATTGCCAACATACCTGATGAGATCAAAAAGCTCATAAAAGCCAAGGCTGCTGATGAATTAGGTGGCGTGCGTTGCTGTAATGTTATAGGAACATCACTTGGATTCACAGCTCAAGAAGATACAACATAGTGAAGTCTTTAATGCTGGTAGGATCCTTGAACTGCTTCTCCTGCTCTTTGCCCGTTGATGTTGCCCAGCATGGCCATGAAGCATTTTCATTCTGATCTAGGGGGGCTTATAAGATATTAGATACACATGCCGAATTATTCACACCCTTTACAATATCAGAGCCTGCATGATCCGGAGTGGGAAATGAAGGGCCTTGCACTTACCATTAACTTCACAACATCCTTACTCTTTTCTAAAGTTGTTTATTTTTAATATCTGTCATAATTTTATGTCCTTAGTGCTGTGCAGGCCAAGCAGAGTGGCTGAGTTAAGATTTTTAGAAAGGTGGGGTTCTTTCATTTCCTTTCAACTTCCTGGAAGAAATAGCCATGCAGCCATGAGTGAAAAGCAGAGGTATTGTTTAAGAGATCAGAATGACTGCATAATTGTTTAGGGAAAGAAATAGGAACATAGAGAAGAAAGGTATGAAAGAAGTCTGTGAGGCAGAGAGTTTGGCTTCTAAAAAGTTGCTTAAAAGTAAAGTTAAGCTCTGGCTAAAAATGCTAAATAAAAATTTGGTTTCTGTTCAACCCTGAAGATTAAGGCTTGGATTTGGTTCCATTTCTTATTTTGGCCACTCTGATTTTAGATGTGAGCATCCACTCAGTGAAAACCTGTTGGCTATTAAACCAACCTTCCCTTGTGCTGAGCTGGACAGAAAGAGCTGCAGCAAACAGGATCATACAGGTGGTATGCACAGTAAAATGTACAAAAGGTGGTAGATATAATTCTAAATCACATGTTTAGGAAACATAAAAGTGGTGAAAATGGGAACAACGGCTTTTTTTCCCTCCTTAATTTTAAATCATTCAAAAGAGCGTGTTTGAAATAGCTTAAAAGATACGAGGTGCCTAACTGTCTCTGCGCCGTGCAGGATGCTGCCAGCTCTGAAGCGATGTTGCCACCTTGTGGAACAGGAATCAACTCTGTTCATTTAGAAAAAAAAAAAAGAAAAAAAAAATTATTACCTTTCACTCCTTGTACTTTGTGCCAAATTAGAAAGAACCGTCCTGTGCGCGGGGAGGGAGGGGGCCCTTTCGCAGCACCCAGCCCAAGGGCTGAGGACGTGCAGGGAAGGAGCTGTGATCAGAGTGTGCATTCCTCCACCCCTCATTCTCAAAATTAAGTATATCCTCTTTGATTTCCTTCTTTTTATTTCCTATCGCCTGCACCCATTGTATGTTTTTGCTTTTCTTTCTGAGGGACTGGTGATTCGCTCATTACCTTGCAATTAAACCCTATCATTTTCATAAAAGGCTACGGATTATCATCTTGTAAAAAGCAAAAAGAAAGATCACCTAGCTTTTAGGCTCTTTAGTCCTGCAGTCCTTGTACAAGCAAAGCTCCCGTTGACTTAGAGCAGACTTTTGTCTGGTTTCTGAAGCCACACTTCTCCGTGAGATTCATAAAAGAAACCTTCAAAACATGTGGGTATGTGCCCAGCTTGTGTGGGCCAACGTTTTGGAGAACACACATTACTTTTATGCTCAGGAAATCAAAACTGGGCACAGGGAAACGATCACTTTAGCTTTCAAAAAGAGTGAGTGCCTGACCTGGAATTTGCAATATTTAATTTCAGCTTGGAACTACATGACGGAGAGATCTGACTGCCTTCAGCAGGAGGATGCAAACCTGTATCACCGGGCACAGCTGCTGTATCGTGCACGCTGGTCGAAGAGCAAAATCCGGACTCCTGACACATTTGCCCTCTTTCTTTCTCTTAACAGTATCCAGGGATAACCTGGAGTGGGGAATTTAAGGGTGGTGCTCAGAAAAGGTTCATGGCATGGAGGGATTATCCTACTGTTTTTCTGGTAAGTTTTAGCTTTCCTGAGCTCCTCCATCTCCCCAGGGCAAAGGGACATTAGATTTTGCATCTACCAGTGGGCCCTAAACACTGATAAATCATTATCATCAGGCATTCTCAAAGCATTTCGTTTTAATAACAAGAATTTGTCTCTGACAAAATGGGAGTTTTCATTTAAAACCTGTATTAATTAAAAAATGGGAGTTTGGGGTTTCAACATATGCCCAAATGCTAGGATTTTCCTGCATTTCGTTATTTCTTTTTTTCTTCTATTTTCTCCTGTCTGTGCTACTTTTTGCAGTGGTAAACCAACCTAAAATAAAACATAAAATAAAATAATACAAAATTAAAATTAAAAAATAAAATTAAAAAACAAAACATAGCAAAATAAAGTAGAAGAGGGATACAAGAAAGCAAAGAAGAGAGAAAAAAAAGGAACATTAATAAAAGTGTGTAAAGCTTTAACTCTTCCCTTGAACTAAAAAGAAAAAGTATTCGAGGTTAGGTTGTGGGTTGGTTTTTTTTTTAATGAAAACTCTTCACTGTTCCTGTTTCTGGTCAGCACTATTTATAAGCGATCGCTGCTGAATCGTTCAGCCTCTGGCAACGTCAGCATCCCACCGGCGATGGGTAAACAGCGACTCCCATCATACAATGTGAATAACAAACTTCCATTTACAAAATATGTTTATTCCACTGTGTGCTTGGGCATGAATGCCACCTTCTTTTTTGTCTCCAGGTCTGTATTTCCTTCCAAAGAGACCAGGACAGCCCTACGAGCTCCAGCGCTTTCCGCATACGTGCATGCACACACACACAGACAAACACGGACGGCTTCGGCACAGAGCCTCCCACCTCCCCGCCGGGACATGGTTTAGCAAGTTATAAAATCAAACCCATCCCAAGGAGGAAGGTCTGGGCAGCGTGGCATTCCTGCTTCATGCTGCCCACGTCTCCGAGGCTTCAGCATCAAAGGAACAAGGGGAAAACTGGTGTTTTGGGTTTACTTAAAAAAAAGAAAAAAACAGAACAAAACCCAAACTAAACTGTTGAAGACTGAGGTTTGGGCTACCCCAGCAAGTTAAAAGCACTGGGGGATCCTGAGCCAGCTGATAAAAATGCAATGCCCTGACAAGCTTCTCTTTGGTGGCATCAGGGAATATTCGGGCCTGAAACTGGAGGTTTTCTGCCTGTGCCCATCCCATTTAACCCAGCACAGCCCCAAAATACTCATTCCCACCTGACACGCTGACAAACCCCTGGGGTATTCCTATCCTAGCAAGCAAACTAGATGGAAGCCTCAAATACCCCCCACATATTTGCCCACCTTGAATCACCCTGAAATGCTATGGATGTTTCCAACAGGATCAAAGCTGGACTCCTGTCCATGCCATTTCAGCATTGGGATAAGCACATCCCATGAACAGAGTCAGGGTTGTCCAGAAAGAGAAACAAAAGAAGGAACATTTACCTTTGATGCTATATGATTTTTATGTCTCCCTCTCCTTTAGATCATAGGGAAACAAATTTATCTCCAGAGTCTCCCTTGAAAGAGATGGATTCACAGAAAATTCAACCCAGAGAGCAGTTTAATAGTAATGATAATTTCTTGTAAGGTCGTATTTTGCCTGGAACCAAGTCAATGCCTATAAAAATGCCATAGTGAATTGACAAAATAATTCCTATATTTTTTTCTATGTTTTTTCTTGTACAAGGGCAATTTTTGTTTGCAAAGACAGAAGCAACTCCTGGTAACTCAAGTGCCGAAGCAATGAAGGGCACAGTAGGCAGTTTCATGGTCAGTGACTTACTTTTAATTTAAAATCATGCTGGACAGCTAAGAAAAATACACAGACAAAGTCTGCAGATGAATGTATAAAAGCTTGTGGGCAGTTAGGCAAGCCTGAAAGGTGAACTCACGCCTTGAGCCATTTACAGGTGCAGTAAGGTGCAAAGGGGTGACTGCTTTACCAAGTCTGTGGTGCTACTGGGAGCTGTATTAAACTCCCCCAACAACTGTGTGAGTGTTAATGACCTGGGGTTTGAAGAGTGATTTCTGAGTGGTTTGAGTTTTCCTTTTCTTCCTTCCGTGCCATTCCCATCCTTCCTCTGAAAATGTGACAACCCCTTTCTAACTGACTGACAACCCTGGAGTTTGGACTATCACGTTCTTGCTTTGGACCAGTGTAAGGAACTAAAGTGTGAGGAACTAAAAAACATCACCTACTACTAGGCGAGGAAAATTTCAAAATGAAATAAAATGAAATAAAACAGAAGCTGGGCAAAGCTGTTTTTAATGAAGACCATTACAGGGAGAGGTGGTGTTTTCATTCCCTCTGTGTGTGTGTGTGTGTGCGCACATCAAACCCTTTTCTATCCGGTCACAATCAGGGAGTTGAAAAATCTGTCTTTAATTGCAGATGTTGTAAAAATAATCACAGAGAAGACTAAACTAGCATTAAAAATGTGGATTCTTGACTTGTTGCCTTGGCGCGTAACATCTTTCTATTGAACTGCTTATAAAGCAGTAAACTATGAGTCAAAATTTCTTCAAGAAGATGTCTTTTCTTGTTATGGTTATTTTACTTCAGAGGGTGTTTCCTGGCTTCGCCAGAAAAAGGAGATGGTGGGGAATGTTTGCTCTGTCTTAAAAGACGGCTTTGTTTTTAATTATCCTTGCTGCAGAATACAGTGAGATCTTTCTGCTTCCATTTTTTTTAGCTCAGATAAAATTCTCGGCATTTCAGCACTTTTTTTTTCTCCTCCACAGCTTTTTCCCATTTGAACTGTTATTTATTACTTCTTTACTACCTTTCACACAGTTAAATGAAAATCTTGATGCTTAATGGTGAAAACACCCCAAAGGAATTTAATTTTAAGGGTAACGTCACCCTCATGAACAATCTACCGCCAAACAATGAGAAATTGTTTCTCCAACCCCACCTACCCTCCTCCTCTTTCCTTGACTCTTCTGTTGAGTTTCGATCCTGCTAGGGGAAAAGGGGTATTTTGTTAGTCTGAAATCGGATTGCTGTTGCCTTTTTAGTACCTTTATGAATCCAGGAACATTAGCTGAAATGAAGTCTAGTGCAAAATGTTTCCTTTCTATGGGACCTAACACATTGAAGGGTGCCAGTAGGTGGTCACTGTTCATAGACTTTAAAATGCAGATTAAGCCCAGCTGAACTGTGCCAAACCTTTTTCAACCCCGTTGAAGTCCAAAATAAATTCACACCTCCTCATTTCTGTCCTATTAATCAATCAATTCAAGAAACTGCAGTCTGTGGTGGGTATCAGTCAGAGACTTGTCTGTTCACTTGGGCTGATGCACAGAATAAATGTTTTCATATATTTTAAAATTAATTTTATTTCCTGTTTCTATATTTTAAATTTTGTTTTCTTTTGCAAGAATGCAACTGTGACTACCTGTTGTCAGGAAGACCATAAATTTCAAAGTTAAAATAACATTATATTCCAGTATTTGTTTTTCAGGGCAAAAAAAAAAATCAAAATAGCAATCTAAAAAAAATAAAGAGGAAACTGTGAACCCTGCTTAGTATAAATGTACAATAATAAGATTTATTTTTACTTTGGCTGTTTGAAACTTCACTAAGTTTATGCCAACAAACATAGCTAGAGTCCTAGAATGATCATAATCCATCCCCACCAAATACAAAGAAGGGTTTCTCTTTTATGGAGACTTGATTTTCCAAAGTTAAATTGTTATGTGGGGCAAGGGCAGCATTAGCTAATATTAATGACCTCTAATTCTTTGCACTTTTAATATTCAGGTTTCCAACAGCTTTGCAAAGAGCAGTTAGATAAGCATCCCAGGAGCCCCATAAAAAGGGAAGAAATGTTCTCCCCATTATGTACCCTGAAACTAAAGCACAGAGAAATTTAAGCAAAATCTGATGTTAAAGGAGTAGCAAAACATGGAACAAGATTCAGATGGCTTCTTGTTTTAACCACATGACAAAATTCCTTCCCCATAAAATAGTAATACCTAGGAGTCCAGGCAGGATGGCAAAGGAGCACCTCCTAAGCTAGTACATCCTTTGGCATTTCCTCGTTTGCCAAAGTAAGAGGGGTCCATAGAGAAAAGGTCAACATTGCTATTTTGGGCCTGTCAGACATCAGTCGCCTGTACCCCAAAAGTAGCAAGATTCATCACCACTCATCTTCCTCAAAAAGAAAATGCAAATGAAGCAACTAAATCTGTATTCAAGACATTGCCAAACTTAGATATATGCAATTGTGCAATCATCCTTCTGCTTTTTTTGTCATTTCTTTTCCTAAGAATTCCTAATATGCATTTTATCTGACATGATGTAGCATAAATGTGACTTGTAGAGAACTAACCTTGATGACTCAGATGTCATTCCTAGGTGGTGAAAGTTAATTTATACTCCATTATTGGATATAACTCAGATAATATTTTTCTATATGCACCCAATCTTTTTTATTGACATTGCATTTCATTTGTCACTTTATTATCTGATCACTCTCTTTCATTAATACATTTCAGTTTTAATGACCTTGGATAAATCTTTACTTGGTCACCTCAATCCTTTCCTAGATCATCTGCAAAACAAGTTGAACAGCACAAGTCTTAACTTATCTCTCTTTTGGGTATCATTATTAAAGCCTGCCATTTATTTCAGTCCTTAGCTTGTTTCCAACCTTTCAACCATTCATCCATGTCAAGATAATTCCTCTTACACCATAAAAGGTTAATTTCTGAAAAATACTTTGCTGTGGGATTTTGTTGACAGTTTTTGAAAAGTCCAAGTAGTCCAACTGGACCCCCATGCTCTACATTCTCTTTTACTCCTTCAAAGGTTTGTAATAAATTTATGACTCCTGTCTTTTAAGAAATATAATGCTGTCTTCCTTATACCAGATCTATCTGTCTACTAATTCTACTATTTAATACGATGTCTACCAATTTGCATTAAAGAGAAGTTATAATATCGTCTGGCATTCCCAAGATGATGTTTGGACCTTCAGAATAAAAGATGACTCTATAGTTGCCATCTTCTCATCTAGTACAGGGTCCTATATAGGTGATAGTCCCATACCACAATTAGTAGTTTTGCTGCTTTGTGAATGAATTTCTTCAGAACCCGTGCGTGAATGACATCTGATCTTGGCTGTTTCTTACTGTTAAATTTTATTGGCTTGTTCTAAAATTTCTGCTAATAACACTTCATCTTGACACAGTTCTCGAGCCTAATCTGCCACAGAGGAAAGTTTTGTTGCAAGAACCTCTCACCGCCTCTAAAAAAAAATGTATTTAGCTTTTCTGCTGTGGTCTTATCTTGCCTAAGAACTGGCTTTTCTTTGAATCAACTGTTACTTCTTTGAACTCTCTGGCAGGCTGGTTTTCAAAGAAAAGTATTTGAAATGTTTTTATTAAGGTATTTTTTAGTGGTTTTGGCATGGAGTTTCTCAAATTATTTCTTGACCTGCTTTATTAATGTTTCATATTTAACCTAACATAGTATGCTCTTCTCTTTCTCCTTCCTTTATAAAAAAACTTCTGATCTTTTAAAAGGGGATAAAATCAGGGGAAATTTTAGGGAGAATTTTAGTTGATCAATATCATAAAGTATCGTAATATCTCATCTTTAAAAGTCTCCATAGCAACTGCAGTCATTTGATCCTTTTAGCTGTGCCTTTCAATTCCTTAAAAAACCCTGACCTCCTCATTTTCAAGTGGTTCCATTCTTAAAGTTAAATACTGTATTGGTAGGTACCTTTTTCCTTGCTTTTTTGCATCATGGATGCTGTGTCCTGCTGTGACTTAAACAAACCTACTCAGTCCTTCTTGTTAGCCCCACTGTTTTCATAACAGTTCTCCAAACATTTTTAAATGCAACATTATCCATCATTCTTTAGGACAGAAAGGAAATGCTCATAATAGAAATGATTATTAGATGGTCCATTGGAAAAAAAAAAAAAAAAAAAA
>VZTL01059946.1:0-30165 GCA_013400535.1 Scopus umbretta
TCTGCCGTGACCAGGTTGAGATCGTTTTCTGCCTTCTCTAGGAGAGCTTATCTCCTAGGGGGTGGCCGAGGAGGTGGTGTGTACGCGGTGGGCGGGGGGGATGAAACCAACACGCAACATAACCAGCCAGTGGAATCCATTCCCTCTTTTTCTGGGCAGAGGAGAGCTGCCAGAACAACAGCTTCAAGCAGCACCCGGGAGCGCCGGTGCACCCTTCTGCACTCTATCCCGAGCGGTAAGAGCGGGTGTTCCTCCCAGGACCACCCCCCCCACTCCCGCCGCCTCCCACACAGCTGCAGCCACAGAGCACTCTCAAACCCTGTCCTTCCCCAGCCGCGCAGCTCCCCTGCCCACCCGCTCCTCCTTACCTAGACACGGGGATCCCCACCTCATCACGCACCCCATTGCAATTACCAAATAACTCCAGCCCGCCTCACCTGGCGCGTCTCCGGGAGTTTAAGCCTGGAGGAAACCCAGGAGAGGAGACGGTGGGAGGCAGCGCAGGGCTCTCCGAGCAGCACACGCGAGAGGATGGCAGGATGTTGATTTGCCCCCCAGCTCTCCCACTCCCACACAGCACTGATTAAAAGGAGATTTTTCACCAACTTTCAGTCTCACATCTGTGTAATCAGCTCTGCTGAAGATGTTATTTGATGGAGGCACCTGAGGGAGGTGACAGGCACAGGCATTGACAATTTTAACAGGGGCCACTGAGAGCTTGGTGTGGCTTCTGTAGAGGCACTATAAAAACATCCCAGACCACGTCTTTCAGAACCCCATAAAGACAGCTGGTGCAGGGCTTTCACCCCACATCCCCAGGCAGCTAATCTAGCTTCACCAGCCTGAGCTGTACTCACAATTATGAGGAGGGTGAGCTTTCTCCTACTAAGAGGTTTTATGGCTTGAATAAGGCGGAGAGCATATTAACCCCTAACTATTGTGGGAGGCACCCGTACCTGCAGGATTCACTGCACTCTGTTTTGACACTGTCTCCCTGTACTGATACCTCCTGCCCTCTAAAATGCACTGACTGCTTTGTTCTTGCCCCCATTTATGTCGTCTTGGAGTTCACTGAGAAAGTCAGGAGTGCCCAAATGCGCAAACGTATGAGAAGGAAGTGGATGTTACCAGGCTCAGGGGAGAACAGCTTTCTGTGGGGAAAGACATCCTGCAAGAAGAAAAGAAAAAAAAGAAAAGGGGGGGGAAAAAAAAACAAAGAAAAAAGAAGAGAGAGACTCCACAGCTATATACTCACTTATGCTGTTGAAATAAACTTGAAATTATATATTGCTGCACAGACACAAATCTCTGCTTTAGGTAGCTGACACAGCCTGGGGGTAAGAGCAATCCTTCTCTTTTGCATTGTCTGGCCCTTCCCCCTTCAGGGTTTTATTTTCTGCCCTTCAATACTTGTCTGTCACCATAACAAACTAATTAAAAATCAAATACATTCATAGGTCCTTTCATTAAAAATATTTATTTACATTTCCTTTGTAAGGCTTGGCAATACTTGCAAAAGAACAATTATTCACTTTTTTCTTTAATTGGGTAGATGGGAAGTGGCGATGAGACAAAACCAGCATTTTTTTTCATTTATTTTAATCATAGGCAGTAGTGACAGTTATCTCAAAAATATTTGGTTTAGGGTTGAACATGTGATTGATACCTAAACATAAGTAATCTTTCTCCCATATATATCCTGAAAAAATTCAGGTATGGAATCAATGTACTGAGTTACTGCTCCAAGTGTCTGTACATCTGCAATTCTGTCTCCAGATCTTTCTTAGTTCTGACTCCACTGGAAAATATTCATCACTTATATTTTCATGCACATCTTTTCCCCTAAAAAACCCCCAACCAAACAAAGAAACCAACTACACAAGCCCCATCAATGTCTAGCACTTAGAGTTATCAGAAGGACCTTCTTAAAAATCTTAATAATCAACAGCTTACCCAGCTCATAAGTCTGCAGCTGATAAAATACTGACAGTACTCCCAATTGCAATTAATTATGTCAGATTAACACATGTGAAGTGAAAAAGTGGGAGGGAAAAAGGGGACCGAGGAAGTCTATAGTCTGTCATTATCGATGCACATTAAAAACATTCAAAGTACTGTTGTAGGTTTCTGGTAAGAGACACCTCAGAATGAGTGGGAACCCACAGCTACAGAACCAAGACATCTTACACCTGGATCTCTTGAAAGGCATTTATCACAACTTCTACAAAAGTTGCTTTTCATCTTGATTAGCTTTGCATTTTGCTATTGCAACAGTTTGACATGAACAGAGTGTGCTGAGAAATCTATTTCCAATATTATACAAAACCCTGACTAAAGTCTTTAGTCAGTAAGGATTACAGAAATCTTGGATTTTTTTCCTGCACATCATCAACTATTTGCGTTGTTGTACACTGCACCAAAGATGTCCTTACCTCACTGGGGGCAAGAACTCTTGTGTGAAAGAATCAAGTTGTTACTTGCTTCGTCTCACCTGTATCTTTAAAACTAAAGAAAACACATAGCCAATGTCACATCCTTCCAAAATCAAGCAAGCATGCATTTCTCTGCAGGAACAAAAACATGGAACCAGTTAAGCTATTTTAGAAGTCATGTTTTGTATAGTCATGTCATGACATTGAATGAATGACACATGGAAACTTCAAATTCCTCTCAAGGACTGCAGTTTTGAAAGCTTTTGAGTTTTATTGAGCTCAGTATTCTTCATCCTCACATGTTATTGTATTCCTAGACATATTGCAGAAAGAGAATTGCACGAGAAGGCCTTAAAATGAATGTAAAGTTCTATTTCTTTTTGCTCAGGTCTGATGTTTCAGACAGTTACCCATACACCACCAAAAAAGACTGAAGAAAACCTTGTTGGGGGAAAAGCTTAAATGAAATGTAACAAAAACACTCAGAAATCATGGTATTAACCTTCTGATTAATTTTCAGAGTAGTTATTTCTCTAGCTACTCAGCAGAGTCCTCTCTGCTGTCTCTTAGTCATTTCCACTGTTCAACCCCTTTACTGCTGTCACGACCAGAACAAACCAGAACGCAAGTGGAAGTTCAGCATTGATTTGTCAGAAGCATTTTTGCTTCCGTTAATAAAATATTTTTTCACTACAAACCCCTTTTGTCCAGAGACGATTGTTTCATTTAGTCACTGGTAACCTTGACTCGATCCTTCCTTCAAACACACGCATGTGTTAAGCACCGACTTTTCAAACTAACCATCTCAGCAAAAATAGAAACAGTAAAGCAAAAGCATTAACAGTACAAGTAAGCTTGGTAGGGTTCCATCTTTCTTCCTTTTTTGCACTGCTCCCTGCTCCCGTTCCCCAGCCCTGAAATGATAACCAAAGGATCAGGACAAAAGAAGTAGAGTTCTGTGCTTTTGGAGAAGCCAGGGCAAGAAAGGTGGGGAAGGAGGAATGGCTGAAACCAGCCAGCACGTATAACTTGTGAGAGACGTGGGCAGCCAAAAGCATGTATTATTTCCTACCAAGCCCACGTAGATCTAGCTGGACCAACGTCCTACTACTCATAACTAGACATTAGCCCATAGGCCTATCTTGCATAATCTTTAAAAATTCAAGAAAATAACTACAACACATATAGCATGCATTTCTAATTATTTCTGGAATGGTACCCAACTGAAGCAGCTTGGACCCAGGTACAAAAGGCAAAATATTGCTTTACATCTTTATATGACTTTTACCATCTCATGAATTTTCCATTCTCCAGAGCTATCGGTGGTGATGACTGGCAGCTTACAAGGGTGTCTATGAATAGTAACCCCGTTGGCTGTACAATCTCATCTAACATCCTTCCATACGAAAAAAGTGAAATAAATGCCAAAGTATCCTCGTATTAGAAAACATGGTAAGTGGAATAAATTTTGATTACTCGCTCTCTGTCTAGCTGTGAACCATTCTATTTAAGACGGTTTTATTCATTTCAGTGACATTTTTTTCTCTTTTAACTACTTCTCTTGCTGACCTATTTCAGTATAACTTTACTAAGACTAGCAACAATCTACCCCCAACAAAGATAAATTTGATCATAAGTAAGTGATATCCCTCAGGTAAGAGAAGCAGCAGTGGAACAAAAGTAATGGGTTGATTTAAGATACTACCAGCAATAGGATTGGTCTGGCAACTCCCCAATTCTTTTAGGCCATTTTATTTCAAGAACAATTTATATGATAATCAGATCTGGTGCAATTTTTTCCCATTAAAAGTAAATGATCCTTACATGTCAAAAAAAGAAGCCTTCTGTTAATAAACTGGACAGTTCACATTTGAATCAGAAGAAACTCTGGAATACAAATAAATATGTTTAATTTCTTACAGAACCTCATTCCCATTATAGACTGAAGTTATAAATATGGGAAAAGTATTTATTTACAAGTTCAAAAGCTAGGGAAATTTAAGCTGGAAAGATAGAAATTCTATTCCTCTCTTTTAATAAACACAACCTATCCCCTTCCTTATATTACAGACTCATTTCCTTCTGAAAGTTCTGACTAGGTTTTGTCAAGGTCATATCACAGACAGTGATATTTCTATACATATCTTGGTAGCAGGGCTGCAGAGAGCATTATATTTTGATGCTTAACAGCAGTGACTTATTTATTCTCTGTGTGCATTGTTACCTGCTCTATACCCTTATAGAAGTGCACGTGCACGTATGAGTTTTTGCGGCCACCAAGCAGTACGATGCTGAACCTCTGCAAACCTCAGACATCACTTTACAAAAAAAAAAAAAAAAGAAAAAAGAAAAAAAATTATATATATATATCAGTTTCTCCATGTTTGCTTAGACTCTCATTCAACACAACAAATGAACAGATGCTTGACTTTTAGGGCCTGCTCAAACCCATACTCATCCCCTTTGAGCTCATGTTCAAAGCCACACAGGTGCACGCCTGTGGCTACCACAAATAGGAAGAACAGAGCTGTCCTCTGTACTGACACCAGTTCTTTACACTCCGCATTCCTGGTGATTCTGCAGGTCAGGATCACATTGGGGACTGGAAACAACACTGTACACCACCCTTTCCTTCATTTTCTTTCCTAGAACAGCAGCTGGAGAGATTGCCCTGCAGCTTTGTTAAAGATTTCTGGGCAGAAGTCTGTGGAAGGCTACATGCTTACAAACACCTTACCAGCCCTTACCCTGTACAATAGCCTTTCTGTTCTCCAGTTTCATTGCTTCCTCCCAAACTTTACACCAATACTTTCTAGAACCTTTCTAATTTTCTTTATCCTACTTCTATTTGTTAAGTGTTTGATTATTTTTTGCTCATCTTTTCTACATCTAAACCATTGCTTCCTTTCTCCTGAGGGGACAGGTTAGGGACGAGTTGCCAGATGGCCACTCTTACACTTGGGCATATATTAATTCAGCCTTGAACTCTTCCCATTTCCCTTCTGAATCCATTCCCTCTGCTGTCTTTTTTAATCAGATTTTATGCAACACTTCCTGCATGCTTCCCAAATATGTTTGGTTGCAAACCCCATGGCCTTTTTCCCCCATGATACCTTCTCTTTCTGGATCCCACTTTAATTGCATTTAGAGGTCAGAGCATATGTTTTACTCTCACAATGATGTCCCATCTTAACATTTCTACTGATGTGTCCTGAATTACTTATATATCAAGTAAATATTACTCTCTCCAGAAGTATCATATAACAGGACAAATCTGGAAGGATTTAGTCAAGCAAAGTTTTTCTTGAGGGAGGAACATATAGAAACTGAGAAGTAATAGGAGAATATCTGTCTCCAATACAAAAACCAAATATTTATTTTGTGTCCAGGTACAGTTAATTATCAGTTTCATTAGTTTATTTCCCTCTGAGTCCTTCCCAGTTTTTAAGGCATTCTGTTCATCTTTTTGTTCCTTTGTTCACAGTATTGTAAATTGGCATAATTTCAAGGAAGAAGGATTGAATTCTAATTGCATAGTCAAGAACTTTTACATCTGTTAATGCCAAATCTTCCTCTGTGAAATGAAATAACTGCCTATGGGAAAAGAACTTCACAAGGTACAAAATTGCATACAATTGTGTGATTACTGCGGAGAGTATTCACAGTAATCATGTGATTTTCCCTTTTTCTTTCTTTCTTTTTTTTTTTTTTTTTATTTCCTTACAAGTATTCCCATGGACAAGCCTCTTGATAAGACTCTTCCCTAAAATGTTGTACTTACAGAAACATCAGCATAAGACTTATTGCTATTTCATTTTCATGACAATTAATACACACAATAAACAGCTGAAATAAGAGCCCTGAAAGAGAAGAATATGGTTTTTGTTGTTTGGAGTAAAAAAAAAAAACAACAAACGAACACAAACCAAAACACTCTATATACTGAATATTTGGAGGGGGGAAGACAGGAAATAAAACTAGACATTCTGTGTAAGAATTGGAACATAATGGGAAATTATCTTGCAAGAGAACAATTTCTGAAAAAACACAAAAATACAGAATTACAAATTCAGAACTGATTTATTTTTTTTTTACATGCCATTATTTATAGGTCAAAAGAGACATTTTTGCTTCTATGATAGTAAGATACTTTATCCCTACTTTCACTATCTGACTCTAGAGTGTAATCTCTAAATGTGTGTTGTGGTTTAACCCNTTTGGCCTTTCTTCCTCTCTGGAGCATTATTGTAAACACTGTTATCACCAGACCAAGCTTGTCTAAAGCACATCTGCTTATGGATGTTGTAGTGATGCCAGCGCTCTCAGAGTTATCAGCTAAAGCAAGCTAGCTGAAGGTGAACTTTTCAGCAGTACTTAGAAAACTTCTAATTTTNCCGGTGGGATGGAGGAGAGAAGCAGAAGGGCAAAACCAAGAAACTCATGGGTTGAAATAAGTACTGTTTAATGATTGAACTGCAATAATAATAATAAAATAAATAANATACTTCAGAAAGAAGAAAGTTGTTTGAAACTTTTCCAGGACTGTCACTACTACCAGTCAAAAGCAGTTACTCTTGGAAACNTGTACTGAATGGGGGAGGGGGGAAGAGAGAGAGGGAGAGAGAGAGAAACAAAACAGGAAAAACCAAGTGATACAGTTGCTCACCACCCGCTGAGCGATGCCCAGCCCGTCCCCGAGCAGCAATTGCTGCCCCCCAGCCAGCTCCCCCAGTTTCTATAGGGAGCCTGACGCCGTACGGTATGGAATAGCCCCCTGGGCAGGTTGGGGCAGCTGTCCTGGCTGTGCCCCCTCCCGGCTTCTTGTGCCCTTGGCAGAGCATGGGAAGCTGAAAAGTCCTTGACTTATACTAAGTGCTACTTGGCAACAACTCAAACATCGGTGTGTTATCACATTATTCTCAGCTAAATCCAAAACACAGCACTATAACAGCTACTAGGGAGAAAATTAACCCTACCCCAGCCAAAACCAGGACAATATCACACTGTTTAAGTGGAAAAATGCAAAATATCAATGTCATAATATGTTTTTAAAACAAATGTTTAAACACGTTTTAAAGAAATGGTCACTCCACAGAAACTGTTATGTCAATACTAAGTTTTCAGTTCTAGTTCAATTTTTGAGCACAAAAATGTTTTTTTGACTTTTCAAAGCCCCGGGAGTATGCACTATTCCTAGCCCTTTCAAAACACTGTATTTTTGATGCCTCTTAGGGGATGAACACAAACTCTACCAATAATAGTCCAAACCTTCAGTTGTGCCATGCTTACCCTGTAGGTATCCGAAAGAATCAGAGACTGAATAGGCACGACATCAAAGCTGTTTTTCTCTCCCTCCCCCCAGCCCCACTTTTCATCAGGGGTAATTTGGAATAATTTAGTGCTGTAGAATAATTAAGTGTAGCTCTGAACTCCCACAGGGTCTATCACTCAGGCCAAAAAGCAAGAGGACAGAAGTCCTCCTTACGGTCAGTGTGGTCCTGATAAGCCGATTGGGGAGAGACAAGGTCCCGAGAGCCCAGAGACAGCTACACTTCACAATTTCTCTCTTTCACAAGGGAAATTAGGTAACATGTTGGGACAGCTTTCCAATTTCTTCAACCATTTGAAGAAACCAAGAAGCAGAACCAAGATTAACTGTGTTTGTCTAAAAGAAGATTTTTCCACCTAAACCTTTGTGCACTGGAAACCATACACAACACAGGACAGATGGTGATCTGCTTCATTCAGTCTTACCGTAATTCAGAAGAGCCTTAGGTAACACCCCAAGCTACACAGTGAAAAAGCTTAGCCCTTGAAATCAGGGTTTCCATTAAATTTTCACTTCAGTACTTGCAAACACAGAGGGTTCCGACTGTATTGGTGACGGCTGAGCTGATACACTTTAGCACCAATGCTGTGAACTTTTATAGTTAGCAGACTTTGTGTCCTAAAGCATCCCACTATGTGTCCTGGGCCTGAATGACAACATCTGAAAATACTGTTCTGAATCTGACTTGGTGTTGTGGTTTAACCCTGATTGGCAACCAAGCACCACACAGCCGCTCGCTCACCCTCCCCCTACCCCAGTGGAATGGGGGAGAGAATCAGGGGGGGAAAAAAAAACAAACNTGAGAGCAAGGCTGTACAATGGCCTTTTTTGGCTTTAAGACAGGGGCAATGGTGGAGAATCAGCTCATACACACACAATCTCCCTATGAGAAGGAAACAAGTCTCAAAGTAACTAGCAATTTCATACAAGACTAAAGTCCCTCTTAGCAACCTCTAGAGTCAATAGGTAAAAAGATTCAAATCTTGGGTAGACAGAGCCACCACTAAAAGCTGGGGACAGAAAAATTTATTAAGTGCACCAAATTTAGCCTGAAGAAGTCCCATGCATTTTCCAAAGTGTTTGAGATAATGTATCTACTCGTGGATTGAACAAAAGGGAAAATTAGCAAAGATGCCAGATCAGTTCACAAAACCACTAGTAAATTCCTCGTCTGCAGTATGTTGAATGAAGTCAGCAGGCTGCCGGCACTGTATTTATTTAATTCGTTCCTTCTGTCTTTGATCTTCCATCCCAAATGCTTTCATCCCTAATAATTTTTCTTTCCTTAAAATAAAATCCACAAAAGAAAGGCTATTCCATATAACATTGCATCACGTTCAGCATGCAGTTTAGGTTAGTGGATCCCTTGTCTTATTCTGCATTTTCAGCACAGAAGAATAGATGAAGAAAGAAAATATGAAACAACACAACCCTTCTGGTGAGATTCTTCCGATGTCCATCCACATTGGCTTTGTCTAGTTCACAGATGAATGCTGTGAGAACAGTAACAAGAAAAGCATCACCAGTCTGCAGTAGCTTCATCAGATTCCCCCAGAAGTTTTATAGAAGACTTTCTTACTGGCATCCTTCTCAGTTTTTGTAGCTTAAAAACAAACAAAACCAAAACAACAACAACAACAAAGTCTTTTGTCTGTGTGACTTAGCTCCTTTTAGCAAAACCTGTGTTAACGTCATTGTTGTCGTGCTATGAAATGTGAAAGGTATACTAGAATCTCAAAAAACCCCAGCTCTCAACAGCATTTTAAAGTGTCCTCCTGTTTGATATTTGCATAAAATGAACATAATAGTAGAAAATATATATGCCAAAGTGGAATCTGCCTGTGGCTGAATCCCAACAAAGCTGGGAAATTTCCTCCTCCTGGTAAATACAGAAGGGAAGTCTGGGGGAGATCTTCAAGCCCTCCAAGTATCCCCACTACAAAGGCGACAGCTCACTTTGTCCCCCACACTACCAGCTTGCCCACACATTAGTGCTAAAAAAGAATTAATATTCTCTATGTGGTACTGAAAGCAGAACCTGAAGCAAATCCCAAGACAAACTGAGTGAATAAAATATTTTCCAAAACTTGAGGAAATTCAGATTAATCTGTGTTATGGAGTGAACAAAGAGTGTTTCCTTCTGAAAACCTTCATTCATGAGCGTATCAAGGTGGTGGTGAGAGGGGGGCTGAGGATCTCACTCTTTTGTTGAAAAACAATTTCAAAACACCTGAAATGCTTAAGCAAAATGTACCAGTGTGAGGAAAGAATCAGATACATTGAAATGTATTTGGGATGACTCAAAGGCTGAGGATTTATTTCATGCAACAGTTATCCTCTAAAGGGTAAGTGTTCAGGCATCTTCTTTTGTCAATGGTCAGAAATGGTTTGCAGAAAATAGGCACTTGCTAGGCCTTCTGAAATACTTTAATAAAGAATATCCATGTCATGACAGCCAGACTGTGAGCTTCAGATGTGCCTAACAAAGTCCTTACTTTCAGTTATTAAAAAAAAAAAAAAAAAAATCAGCCTGAGAGACACTTTACACCAACAGATATCTTTCTATCAATTTCTAGGCTGTTCTTCCTAATCCAGCAAAGTCTATTTTTCTTCCAAGGACAAGTATATTTGTCCAGTAAGACAACCTTATATCTGCCTGAAAAACACCCACACAAAGGTATTACATAAACATTAATCTGGAGACTAATTTAAATAGTTATCTGTATTAGATACATGATACCTGGCTTCCAACATTAAATTCTATTATATGATGTAAGTGAAATTCTACAGATAATAAATTCACATTGGATCTCTTTTTGAAGGCTAGCAGTCAATTACTTGCCTTTCTTGAGCACCTATTTCTAGTTTGGCTACTGCCTTTTCTTCCTCCGTCTTGGATAAGCAAAATTCAAGAAAGGAATAGAGCTCCTCTTCTTCCTTTACCTCATCCTTTGCACAGGGCACTAATACTGAAATGATATAAGATCTCTCTTATCACTCTCAGTGCAGTCCCTCTTAAATGAAGTGAGCTCAGAGATAGGAGGTTTTAAGCTCACAATGAGTTTCGGTATTTGGATTAAGAAGTTGCAACCTTAATTGGAGCATCTTTCTCCTACCCATTGCAAACCAGGACTGCACCCAGCAATGCCATGCCCTGCAATACTTATATTACCATCTCTATTACTCTCTCATCATTCATTGTTTCCTCAAGGATTCAGTACAGGCAATGAGCAGAATGAACTTGAAGATCGTATCCCAGTATGCCACAGCATACTGTCGCAGATGGGAAGCACCGGATTCAGCACGGGGAGTTATTTAACTCTCCCATAACAGAACAGTTGAGAAACTATGTTGCACACCTTTATTCAGCAATATTAGGTATGAAATTTTACAGTTCTAAAAAAATCATGATCATTAGTAATCAGCCACACGTTGATATGACTGGGGTTCTTGCTTGGCACCCAAGCAAACCAAAGACAAAACAGCCTCTTAGCACCTATTTAGCAACCTGGGCGTGAAGGGGTTAAACGCCGTGCAAATTCCTTCAAGATCAGTTCAACGGGGGACCAATGTAATCCAACTAATATTGCTAGGCCAGGGCACGCCTTGCAGTAAATCAGCGTGTATGCCAATTGACTTCAAATAAGTTTCCATTCCATTGAATTTACTACCCTGATGTACTTGGTTTGCTTCATGTGCCTAGAGCACATATTTCTTGCTGTTTACTACTCTGGCAAATGAGCTTTGTGAATGAACCCCTCAGAGCATTTGAAATGCGCTTTATTTTAAAGGCAGCAGCATTTGAGCATCCTTGAAACTGCATGCTTTGTTTCATGATAAAAACAAAATGTCAATACTGTCACCTTTGAGAGTCAGGAAAAATAGGTCTTTCATTCCACCATGTCAAGTACAGCTGTAATTCACTTAAAGTTATACCTGGCATGCCCTATTTTGCAAGGAAGGATGCAAGAAAAATCAGATTTATGAACAATAGAAGCAGATCATTCATGACACATTATCATAAGAAAATGGTAAAAACATTACATACCTTTCAAACAATGCTGAAAGATTTGGAAATCTCTCTGGCCTTTCACATTCTGGATTTCATGTCATATCTTTTGTGAACTTAACTGGTATGATAAATACTTCACGCTTATACTCTTATTTTTAATATATGTAATAATCAGCTGCAACATTTAAGAATCCTGCATGAGATGACTTTGTGTCTGTTGTTGATACGTAAAAAATATGTATTTTGAGCAAAAGAGGATTGACTATCAGACTAAAAAAATTTTTTCAAACACCATAACTAAAGTGTATTGCATGCCAAGTATAAGGCAATATAAAATATTACACACTGGGCCCAGAAAGGTAATTCTTTCCAGAACACATCTGTGGTTATTTAATATCTCTGCTACCTGTAGCCTTCCCTGCCCTTCAGAAAGGGATGGTATCAGCTAAAGGACATAAATAGGAGAACATTTTCTTCTTTTTTAACCAGCCATTTATTTGGGGAATAAAATGTGATCACTGAAACAGTGGTGAAAAGCAGGTTCTTTGTGTCCCTACTTATTTTCCTTTCCTATGCCATTCAGCTTGGACTCAGAGATCAAACACACTATTTATTCTTAAAACAGTACCAGAACTACACAAGTAGCTTAGTGGACTGATGCATATGTGGCAAGAGCAGGAAAACAGGAAAGAAGATTCCTTTTACTCAAACACAGGTCAGGCAGATGATATCTGACAATGTATGCATTGGTTTTTCTGGTGCAAACTTATGAAGTGGCAATTTTTTAAGTTTCAGTCATTGCTTTTAGCCAGTTCGGTTTATGCTCCTCTAACCTGTATAGTTTTGACTATATATGAGCATTCACATTAACCCCTAGGTTTTAATTTCTCCCCAAATTAAAGCAATGAGCCCAAAGAGTGAAATTTATAGTGTCACACGTACTCCATACTCACATCGCTCTACCCAAACCTGCCTCACTATGCTAGCCTGAGAGCATCCTCATGCTATGTATTCTTTTCAAAAACCTTCAGATCATATTTTAAGCAGGTTTTGTCTCTTCCCTTTGTACTTACAGACAAATGCTCTCCTGACCAGCCCATTCCTATTCCTTGGGGAGAACAGCCATGGTAAAAATCCCCCTTTCCTCCCCAGCCTGACCCCACTGCTGACCATGTAACCGCACAGTTCACGCTTGTTAACGTGAATAGGCCACTTACCTGTTAGAGTTGGTACGGTTTGCCTCTCTCCTCTATTTACTGTTCAAGACAAGCAAGACAGACAAGCTATGAATGATGAGGTTTAATTAAGCTGCAACTCCATTAACTAAGATCCTCCAGGAATTACCCAGCCATCATTCACCTGCAGCAGGTCATCCTCCCTTCTGCCTTTTCCACCTAGTGAAAGGAGTTTCCATTGATCCCTCATAATTCAGTTTGAACTTTGCAGGAGAAGCTTGTTGCTAGAGAAAATATCTACCTTCTTCCTATGTCTTTTGGGAGTGGGATTCATCTTGCCTTACTTTAGGCTTTTACAGAGCAGATGATGTAAAGACAATCTTAGCTGGACATAGAGTTTCTTTGACTGCAACAAGAGATGAGCACTCCTGGGGTGGGATATGATTTACTTGGATGACTCGAGTCTGTTCTCAGTGTACCTATTCTCCTCTGGACAAGAAATTAATGTAGACAATGATTTTAGTTATAGTTATAGACAGCTGAGTCTGAAAGGACAAATCCCACTTTTAGAGACTCAAGCTACTATTCATAAATTATCTAAACCCCTAATAGAAGATGCTTAGCCTGAACATTTGCCACAAGACAATTGTCCTGCATGCATCCATCCAGCAAAATGTTCCTGAATTTGGAGAGTTAACACTTACCTGATATTAATCAGAAACAAATTTATTCACCAGATGTAGACATGCCCCTCATCTTTCATAACTTCAGAACACAATATTTAGGGGAATTGGATAATTTCCAGCTTTCTTTAAAAAAATGCACAAGATAATTCACAGCCTACCCATCCCATTGTCTTCTTGACCCAAATCAGGCCTGATGGCTCCTTTTGCTTTGCTTTTGTTCCAGAACTTCAGATCAGTGTAGAAGCCTTCCCCTGAAATACAGTAATCATAATCTCACCCTAAACCTTTCTGTGTCCTGACACTGAACTTTAAGCCTCAAACTGCTTTCAGTCCTTGTTAAAACCAACAGTCAATGACCCATCACTTCCAAGTTCCTATTTCAAGCTGAGCCAGAAAAACTGCTGCCTTGGTTCTAGAGAAGTGAGACCTAACTAACTGTTTGAGCAGAAAACCTTGTTATTCTAACTCTCCTTTTAGCCCAACCAGCGACAACTCAGTATTTTGCAAAGCAACCGCCTGGCTAGATCTCTGCTGTGCAAAAGTATTTCCTGAAAAAATTACCCAAATCTAATTATCATGGATTCTGCACTTGTGGTTTGCAATAGACTGTGGATTTGCATTGCTCAATAAATAACATGATTGCTGCTGTTTTATCTATTATTATGGTTTCATGGTGGTGACTGGAATAAATCCTCTTTCTAATGATCATTTAAACAAACAGGCAGGTAAGATTTTCCCAATCCTTACAAGCATTTTTTGTGCTTTTGCTGGACTCAGTAAAAAAGTGACAAAGTCCCTGAGAATCAGTAAAGTTTCAAATGAAGCCAGATTAATGATTTGTGTCTTCTCACAAATACAAACAATGGAGCATTGTGGGGGTGGCACAGATTAACCTGAAGGTATAGTGCAGTTCTCAGTTTAGCACACCCTAACACTGCTAGTGTGCAAACAGCGCCGATGCTTTCCGGAGGGAAAAAACCAGACCTGTCTGTCTTGGAGTCATCCTCATAGACTTGGACCAAACCGTCATTTGGAAAACAAAGACAACCATGTCAGCAACATCACTGTAAAAAGGTTGCTTTCATCAGTGGTGTAATTTGGATGAGGCAACTGCGACTCATCCCAGTCTTTAGGAGAGGCTTCATGGTGTTAAGACAACATCTGTGGCTAAGACTTGTCAACTAGAGCATTAGGGAAATCACCTTTCTACGATTGGCTTTATTTGTTTGCATGTGTGCATCTTAAAGCAGCAGAAAGAATATTCTGTAAGTCTTTGCTCTATGCAGTCAGTCCACAACCAATTTTGAAAGCCACATAAAAAGACCTTATCTCCCCAAAACACAGATAGACAGTCCTGTCAGAGAGAGATGATTCATGAAAGCCATTTATCTTTTACTGTTCTTCTGAGAAATTTGGAAGGGCAAGGAGGTGCATCTTAGAGATTTATCAAGGTGATAACAGGAGAGGAGAGAAATCTTTCTTTTTCAGAGTTTTAATAGATATCTAACACTATTTCCTCCACCAGTTCAGATTTTTAAGAGAATACTCGAGGGGTAATGTGTGAGTTTGTCCCTCTATTGCAGCACATACAGTACATAGGAAGCCCAGGGGACTATTTAGCAGTACATCTGGCTCAGTGACAACAGGATATAACCAAAGGTCTAAAATAAACCTAAACCCAGTAGGTAGAAAGACCACCAAGTTTACAGGACTTCCCTTGAGGCTGATTATCCATGGACACCTCAAGACAGTGTGAATGATGCTCCTCCCGAAGCTTTCCTGTCTATTTTTTTTCCTCATAAAGATGTTAAGATCATAACTGGAGACAGATTTATGTATTTTGGTTCACATTTCTGACCAGTGTGAATTTTTTTAAGCATTTCTTTCATGCTTATTTTGAAAGAGGTGAACCATCATCAGAGTCTAATGCTTCCTCTGCTGAGAGGCTTCCATAGAAAGCCTTAGAAAGTAGCACTGACGGGTCCTGCTCAGGCTCGCATCAAGGAAATACACCACCTTTTCAAAATGGTTTTCTTTCAGGAAAAGGGATTGTTTTTACCTAAACCAAACCTGAGTAATTTGTACGGATGGAGGTCACTGGCAGCTTTATACTTTCACATTTTTTTGCAGTATTCAGAAAGTGAGAGTGCTATCTGCTTCTCCAGACTGCTGCTTTAACTGTGAGAAGGGTGAGAATCTTTTGCCCCTACTCACTTCAAATACTGAATTAAACAAGGACGATTTCATGGTTTCGTTCAAAGTAAATCCTTCAAATCATTCTGTTTAGGCTGCAGGGAAAAAAAACCCCAAACAAACCACCACCAACAAAAGAGTAATTTTTCCTTATAAAATTGCAGAGATTACAAGATTGTTTCAGTATGTCAAAACCAAATAGGGTTCAAAGGGAAATGTTTTCACATCATTTGGCAAAATCCTTGTTGCATCAAATTTGAGTCTGTTAGTGTAAAGGTAGCTGCAAAGCCTGCTCCTGTCTCTGAGCAGAAATCCTTAGTAAAGATGCAACCTCCCTAGCAGCTTGTCTGTGTACTTCATCTTGTTATGCAGCAAGGGGAATCCAAAACATTACTACTACAACCTCGCTACTTCCTGAGGCCAAAATCGATGTACTTCAGTACCTGCTGTGTCGGGTATAGAACCAGCTCTTCAACTATAATAAGTGAAACGGAGAGTCCGCACCAGTAGGCGAACCGTCCCTATGAAGACGTTTAGGAAGAGAAGGAGGTGGTTTACAGGTGCACCCAAAGTTCAGGCCTGCTCTTCCCTGGGGCTGTCCCTATATAGGTAGATAAACAGACGGATGCAGTTTCCAGATATGGCAACTTGCTGATTTTTTGCTTTCCATTGGTTTGCTAAAATGACCAGAAAGCAAATCCAACACTGGAGTATTTTGGGGAGATTGAAGGGAAAGATACAGCTGCAGCCCCTTGTAAACCTAATGGGCAAATAAATTCCATATGAAATGAGGAGCGGATAATTATGTGTTGCTTACAAAAAAGAAAACCGTTCCCTCCTAGAGTTTATTTTGTTTTGAACTTAAGTGCTGTTGGTGAATTTCTGTCTATGCAAAATGATTGGAACAGAGGAAAGCAGTCAGGAGAAGCCACACAAGAAGCTTGCATACAGGAGCAAGCAAACGCTCAGAATGAATTTGGCTTTTTCATATTGAGACATGGGTATTTTGGGGAAGATGAGGTAGTTATCTAATAAAAAGAGAAAGCAGCATGCCTATTAAAAGAGGGACTTAGAGTGTCACATGCGAGTCAATGGATTTCTCTTCCTTGAGGGAAAAAATTAAGTGCTTTAAAGGAAAAAATACAGCCTGCAGTTTCCCAATCATGTTTCAAAAGATAAATATGTCAATCATAGACAGACACAATGGTTCCTATAAACCAACAGCACTATCTACACAAGGAGATGAGGCAAATCTGCAGGAGGCTTCTTAATGGTGCTTGAAACAAAAAGAAAATAAAATAACAGCAAACCAAAATATCCCTTTTAAAATATCCCTTTGAAAACATGCAGAGATTGGAAGGAGTATGAAACTCAGATTCCTCTTAAACTGTGATTACAATGACAAGAGGATTTTCTCTAGGACTTGCTGTCCCGTGGTCTGCTCTGGAGGCAGTCAGAAGCGTACGAGTCAGGCAGAGTTACAGTGAGGACAGAAACAATCTGTCTCCAAGTATGAAAACCCTGAGGTAGCTCAGGGCAAAAAACCTCATAGGAATACTTCAGCACCAGCCTGGATGAAAAGCAAAGGAATTTCTTGTCTGAAGAAAAAAATGAGGCAAGACGCATAAAGACAAGAGAGACTAGTCACAATAACTCTGCAATTAGTGAAAGAAATTTTTACAAGGATTGCTATGTTCATTTCAGGTCACGCTTTTTGAATTCACAGGCTGATTTTGGAATCAAAGGCTGATTGAAGTTGGAAGAAACCTCTGGAGGTCATACGGTGCAACCTCCTGCTCAAGCAGGACCATGTCCAGCTGGCTTTTCAATATCTCCAAGGACAGAGACCCCAACTGGGCAATTTGTGCCAGTGCTTCGTCACCCTCACAGTTAAAAAGCACTGCCTCTGCATTACCAGCCACTTATGGATGGAGGTTTGGCATTGGACATGTCTTTAACTCCAAAGGTGTGAAATATTTCCTTCAGACAACTTGACAAGCATTTTTCTTCCAGAATTTTGTTTTCAGACATGCACAACTCAGCAACAAGTATCACACACAACTTTAAAATTAGGCAGTGGGTAGGACCTGCTGCTTTTAATTATCATTTAACCTTTGCTGAGCTGCTGTCACAGCTACTTAATTTCACTCCCCACCATTACCAGTTGGTTGGATTTTATTTTGTTTGGATCTTTTTTTCCTTGTTGTTTTTTAGGAGTTATTTTTTCGGTTTTTTTATTGCTATTTAATTGTTTCTTCTCTTTGGAATGGTGTCACGGCTGTGTCACAGCAGGCAGAACATTGGCAGTGGCTGTGTCACAGAGGGGCTGGTGATGCAGGTGGCCCAGGACCTGTACAAAAAGGGCTGCTAGGACCACTACCATCACAAGAGCAGCTGGACCACTCTCTGCTCCAGCAAAATGAGCTTTCTTATAAGACAGATAAACACAGCATGCTGTGAACTTGCATGTGAGGACTTGCTTTTCTGGTTAAGGAACATACTCGAAGGCAGCCAGCTGACCTACATTTACAGCTGAAGAGGTACAGCTGACCCACAGGGAGCTGCATCTAACCTACCGACACAGAAAGAAGGCTAGTCAAATAGACCGTGCCTTTTAAAATGACAAACTGAGCAGGAACAGCTGTACGGGGACAGGTTTTTTCCTGCTGCCATAGATAAGAAACAAAGGAGATCAATACTTAATTACTAAGAATTACCCATAATTGACAATACCCACTATGTAAGATGGAGTTATACAAGTCCATAACAGTTTCCAGTGCCATAACTGTTCCTTAGTGACTAACGAAGTTTTTTCTTTCCCAATCTCATTTAAGCAGTGCCTGTCCCACTGCTCTCCTGGTTCCCAGCAAATGGATCAGCTGCTCCAAGATACAATTACTGTTCAGAACTAAGAGAGTTTTGGTCTATTTACAATTCTAAGGCAAGTCTATTTTGGTTAATGCTAGACTTGCCTGTTTAAAGGTTTGATATTTTATTGACAGCTATAGAAGTTAGGTTATGCAGATGGAACAGGCGCTGCCATTTTTAGGTATAATTAGCATTTCATTTCCTTTCAAACAGTTTCCCTATGACGTTGAGCACTAGCAGGGCAAAAGGAACATTCAAAAGAACACTCCACTGCAATTTTATGGTATTTAAAAAAAAAAAAAAGTGTAGATATTTCTGAACTAAGGTTTTTGGTGGTGGTGGTGGTTGCGGTTTTGTTGGGTTGGGTTTGTTTGTTTTTGACAGTGATGTTTTACCAAGTTAATACCAGGTAGCATATCTAAAGCTTTAGGAAAGGTTGAATTCTATATCTTTTCTACTGTTATTTAATTTCCTCTCACAGACTTAAAAAGTTACCTTATTAAAACTTTTCTTGCAGAAGGGAATTTTTTAGTGAGTAACATGATAGAAAGGAGACCAGGAATCTCCCTGGCTTTTGCACAAATGACTGGGGATGATTTCCCATCGTCCCTGGCTCCTTGCTTCCTACATACAGCAGCCCCATCACAGTCTCCGTGAGGAGCATGAAAGGGAGATGAATCTCCCTGTGCCAGGCTGCATTGGTAGCTGGGTGGGCTGCTGAGGAAAGGGGTGAGGACCAGCAGCCCATCAGGTCACAAATCCAACCCCAAGTGTCTGAATCTCTCACACCTTAAGTGGACTATTGCAGGCAATATTTAGTCACATCTCCTTGCTATGAGAAACTTTCCAACAAAATTCATGTCAAAGCCGATGCATCTCCATAAGAAATTTGGGGTTTAGCAAGAGGTTTCCTCACTGCTTCTCCATTGACCCCTCCTCTGGGGGCTGAGATCCTCCAGACTCTGGCTGGATAGCTGACAGAAGATGACACCCTCATGTCGCAAGGCTACATGATCATTATGGTGCTTTCCTGATTACCAGGGGGGCTCTCTGAAGGCATGAAAAGTCAGGCAGGCTGATTCCTGTCGAATCCTAGCCCCAAATTCACGATCCACAGGACTTCTCAGCATGGCAAGAGAGACCAACATCTGACACAGCAATTTACAAAGCTTCTCCCCGACAGGATCTAACTACAGTTTGCCACCAATGTCAGCCTCTGCTTTCATAGACCCAATATGTCATTTACGTTATTCTTGCCGCCCACCCCTTTTCTGCAAAACATGAGGAATATTCATTCCACTGTTCACTTCAGTGACAGAAGGAGACTGCCCCAAACACAGTGTCTGGCATGTGTCAGTCTACTCATGGGGATAAATATACCAAGAGAAGCAGCCTGTAGATTTAAAATCTGTAATAGTGGCATTTAATTCTTGCTAGAGGTACATTCCCATGCAGTGGAACTACAGGATCTTCATGCTGCCATAATATCCAAAATAAGTTACAATGCAAAAACCAGCAGTATTTCCTGTGCTAAAACAAAGTTTCTAGAAAGTCATTGTGTAACCTTGGCTGTCCTTTACAGGGCAACTTATAGAGCAACTACAGGAAAAAAATAAAAATAACAAATGCATATGGCCTCTAAGCATATTATTTTTTCTTTTTAGATGAATTAACCACTTTGCAATTTAGATTATTCCTGTCATGCTTCCATTAGAATAGAGCTGAGTGGCAGCCATCTCCTTCCAAAAAAACCCATCCACATCTGATACAGCAGGACACTTGAAACCCTGTACGTAGTGGG
The DNA here is from genome assembly GCA_013400535.1 of Scopus umbretta. Classification (NCBI taxonomy): domain Eukaryota; kingdom Metazoa; phylum Chordata; class Aves; order Pelecaniformes; family Scopidae; genus Scopus; species Scopus umbretta. Next base: position 20,497 of record VZTL01059946.1, read on the forward strand.
TGAGATTCTATAAGACATCCTCTATAATTACTGTCACTTAGCAGGAAGTTTAAAAGGTTTGTTTGCAGAGCAACCAGTTACTTTCTACTTTAATAATATTATTTACTGATCATTTGCTATAATTTATGTGTGTCTTAACCCGGCCATCAGCGGAAAGAAGTTTTTTTAAAGAGGCAATTTAATAATACTTAAGGAGCAAGAGTTCATATACCCCATGTGTATTTTTTTAAGTTGAAAAATGAACTGGGAAAGGTTCTAGCAGTAGGGGGTTATTTTTTCTGGTAATTGGATGTGCACAATAGGATTTTACTTGTGTAAGAAATTATATGTAGGATTGTGGTTTCTGTGCTAGACATATGCTTGATACTCATGTAGTCATCCTTAAGCTAAAGAAAAAATAAAAAAATCAAAGGGCTTTCATGCTTACCTGTCATCTTGAGATAAATAGAAAAATTCAACTTATTTCAAAAGGAGCTGGACTGAGCCTGAAAGAGATAGCAATAAAATGAGAGGTATTGGGCAACCATTCATATTTATTGAAAGCGTAAAAAAGATTAATTTTCTGTATAATCAAATCCACACATAAGCACCCATTTCTACTGTTGTAGTCCAATAAAAGTAAATTAAATGGTGTCAGAATTGATGGTTTTTTCTTGTGAGACAGATAACAGCCACAAACAAGGCTATGGAAATGAATCAAACTAACTATGAGTGCAGTTCATGTTGTTTACAGAGAGCAGGAAAAAACAGCACATGGAAACAGACTATGCAACAGTAATAGAAAAAAAACCCAGTAAACTTTGCTTCATTCCTCCTACACTATAATAAGCTTTAATTTTCTTCTTTATTTTTTTCTGAGTCTTAAAACATTAGGAATGATAATGTAAGCCAGTGGCAGCCAAAGAAAGAGAGAAAAAATCTCTCTCGTGATGGGGAGATTTCAAACATTGACAAATCTCTTGTCAGCCCCATATACGAAAGCATTTTTAACCCAGGCTCTTTTTGTGCTGCACTGCCAGATGAGTCACTGATAGATGGAGGAGTTTGTAGTGCAGCAGACATGAAAACTGTTCCTTATTATAAACCAATATAGGAAATTGCATACAAAACCCCTATATTTAAAGGCAGACACACAGAAGAGTTTAATGAAGCTGTTTCTGCAATCTCACTTCAGCTTCCCTAGGCACAGGCATTTCCTCACTCCTCCCAGCATCACAGAGACATATCCAGTGACAGAAACACCCTTTGGGGGACTCCACTTCTAACCGCTGAACCCTGAGAGAAGAATTCTCTTAGTGGGTTTTGGTTTTTTTTTTTTTTTTGGGGGGGGGGTGTGTGTTTTTTTTTTGAAAAAAGAACAACAAAAAAACCCAAACAAAAACCACCTTTCTGCCTTAATTACTATTCAACCTCCTATGAAAGGAGACAGGGACCTTTCAACAAGAAAACAACAAAAATACCAGACTGGATTATAGGGCTTGCACAGAATATGATACTGCCTTAATGCAGCTACCAAACACACTGCTTGCCTTTGCAACCCAGTGCTCTCAAACTGGAAGTTAACCATTCTTGCACCAGTTTTTCCCAAACAGAAAAAGACTTAAACTTGTTAGCGTGTGTGGCCCAGTCAGCTATTCATTGACTCCAAAGAAAGACATCAAGTTTAGTCAAGTCAGCAACAGACTCCTCAAGTTTATTGAGTCAGGCTTCACTTTCGGCTTCAGTTAAGGTCCGTCACTGCAAGAAAGCTGAAGAAGGAGGTGGCAGCAAGGATTTGTGCCTCCCATAAGCATTATCTGCTGCTCAGGGGAGCAGCAACACCCAGGCAGCCAGCAGCTCCTACAGCTCTTGGCCAGAGAGCAGAGGAGTCTGGAGCCCCTTTCCTCTTTGGGATGAGGGCAGTGATGGGGCCTTGCAGAGCTGGCGGCACGTGCCTGCCCAAGTCCTTGTAATGTGGGAAGCGGGGCACCTGTTTGGGAACAGCAGCCCGAGGACTTCAGGCAAAGCAATGTACTTGGTTATGCCTGTAGAGAATTAGGGACTTGTGATTCCATTCATCAGTAATCCAGAGGATTCTGTTCCAAGTATCTGTCTTCAGTATTTGGCTCAGTAAAACGTCCTGCACAGTGCTCGGGAGGAGCAGTTGTCAGTGGAGGAGCCAAGGCCTGATGGAAACCCTGGTAGAGGGATGAAAGATGAGAGCTGCTGCTGGCTACCTCTGCCAGCCTGCTGCTGAGACTCCAGGGAGGAAGAGAGAAAGACGCTTAGACATCCAGATATTTTAAGATCTTAGAATAAGAATAACAATATCAGCATTATTGCTTTTATTTTCAGAACAACTTGGCCCCTGTGCAAAGTTAGTTGACCTAACGTAAAGCACATGGCTATGTCTTGTTTTCTGTTCTCCTGCTACAGTGCTGGGAATCAGAGGCAGCAAAGGCACAAGGGATCTCTCAAATGACCTCAGACATCTGCTACGAGGGTACTGCTTAAATTTTAGTAAGCTAAGGCTAGTCTGATTACCCTTCTTAAGAAAACTTTAAGTCTTAGAAATACACCAGCATTCACTTACCCCTTCCAAGTCTTCTAATACAGAAGAAATTCTGACAAGACTGTTCTAGTTGTCATGCAAAAGCAATAGCAAAAGCTGAAGCTGAAATTAGGAGCCAAGTAAAACAATAAATATACTTATGCAATGCCAAAATACATGTTTCTCCTTAAATTTTTAATTTGCTCCCTTGCCCTACTGGAAGCTAACTCTGAATCCAGTAAAGCAAAACATCTCACAGTAAATTACTTGCAAGTGAAAGAATCAGATCCAAATTTTTTTTCCCCCCAACACAAGTTAATAAATGAAACAGCTACACGAAGTAATAAAGAGAAAATATTTCTAATTTATGCAATGTTACAACAGCTATATCCAGCAAGTTACTCTGGGGAAATGGACTGTAGTAATAGATTCCCTCTAAATATAGCCAAGAAGGAAATTAAAACTGGCTTAAAATAGGTATCGAAACCCTCACTATAACAATAAAAAATAGATTGCTGAATAACAGTGTCCAGATAAAAAAAAAAAAGTCAAAGTCCCTGTGAGATAAATGTAAGGCTGACTCTTCCAAACTATTTCATAAACGTATGCGTTGGAAGAAAAACTCTATACGACAAATGTGAGAGCACCACAGCATTATGTAGCCCCCACACTTAAATGCATTTCTGAACGTTAAAGATATCACACACATGTCTCTTTAAGGAATAATTATGGTATTAGTACAACATTTTACTCAAAATATTTTTGGTGCTTGACTGACAGGACAAAGAGACACTCTCCAAGTCACAGCCCGACTCTGGCAAAGACAAATAAAAGTCAAACTTTACGCATAACACTCGCATTAGCAGTTTCCCATAGCTAACTAAGCTGGTCCTTCTCAAGGACACCAAAGCTCTCAGCTACTGCGCGTTTGAAAAGCATGGCAGGAGTTCTCAGCAAAAACTGCTTCACTATACAGACCTGCCCTTGTAGACCTTGCTGAGTGCTAAGATGGACACAGAAACTCTTCCTAAGATGGAGGCAAAGAGTTCATTGTGCAAAAAAAGCTGTGAAAAAGTTACTATCTGCTTCTCACCACTTCTCGCACCACAAGATCCTTGCTGCAAAGCTTGGTGGGTTTTCTGGGGACAGACACACACCTTGTTTTGCATTAAGAGAGAGAGAGATCATTGGAATGGTTTGTAGGCAATAGCGTTATATATCCTAGATAGTTTGCATGGTTTTGCTAAATCTTCTGCATAAGTAAGGAGAGAGAGGACCACGGAATTAAAGAAGAGAGAATGAAAGAACAAGAAAACAGAAGGTAACCATACATTTGCTTTTTATGTACACAAACTGAGGTCAGCCTCTGTAAATTAAAAATAACAGAAATTTAAAATAACTTTTAGGCCATGTTCCTAAAACACTGACTATAAATGTGTTTTCCTGATCACCAAGCAAGGCAGCACACTGTGCATTTGAACTAGCACGCTGGTAAGCAGAAAGTTGATCCAGTACCCAAGAATGAGAAAATTAAGCCAGTTCATTGCTATTTTTCTTTGCTAACACAGCATAGGAAAACCCTGCAGAAGTACTCCAATCAGGCTATAGTTAGTAGCAATCTGCAAATCAGTGCCTTTCAGAGGGGTTTACTTGTATCTAACTCTACTTTCTGGGAAACCTTCTGTGGCTTCTTCTGGGAAAACAAACATAGCTCTGCCCTGGTCCCTTTTCTATTCTCCGACACCAACAAATCCAGACACCATCTCATACGTCTCTCTCTCCAAGAACGTCATTTTCCACATGCACCTAAAACCTCATTGTGTCCTTTATGGATCTTTCCCCTGATTTTTTTTATCCACTGTTTCAAGCCCAGTATAGCTAAAGCCAGAAGTTTCCATAATCTTCCCAAATTTTTCTATCACTGTGGACAAGAGCCATCCAGTCCTACTTCCCAGGTATTACCTTCAATTCTCCTTTTAGGTCACAGAGATTTTTATGCATCTCGCCCCAAAATAAAATTTTCCTAGCTTTCCTGAGGCTAAAAGTTCTTTTTCAAGTTTTCGTCTCTTTATTACAACATTTTTTTTCCTTTGTCCATTCTGAATTTTGCTGCACAGATTGTTTTCCTTGCATGACCTGGTGGCTGTGACCTCTATATTTCCATGTGTTATACTGCCTTCCTCACTTCCAGCTCTGCTAGCATGAGCCGATTGTCCACCCTTTCATGGTCCTTTCACAAGCCAACTCACTCATCCAATGTTGAGCAGTTAACACAGCTCTAAACAGTCCATGAGCTCTCCCTCCATCAACTGTGTGTCAAATTTTAAAAGATACATCACCATTTTGCTTGCCATCCTTCTTACTTAACTCACCAATAATTTGCTAGACTACCTCATTGTTTAGTCTCAAAACACCTTTTTTTTTTTTTTCCTTGCCCCCTTATAAGGCTTTTCAGAAGTCTTGATAGGAGTCATCCTATTGGCATGTGAAGATCAACACCTATCATGCTGACAAATATCTTCCTATTACCTTGTTTGCTCTCATCTGCCTGTCAGCATCCATCATATCCAGCACTCACGTGCTTAGACTATAAAATTTTTCAGCAGATGTTGCGTTTTTCTGTTCGAGAGACCAGTACAGCTGTGAATTTTAGGAGTTCTTCCCCCTCCCAAAAGGGTCAGGCAAGTTCAGAGTAGGCCAAGTAACTGTACTTTAGTCGCTCTCATTAGAAAAGGGACCCAAAAGCTTTAATGCAGGTTTTTCTTAATTGAGGACTACAGAAACAGGATAAGAAAAATGCAAGAGAAACTGCAAAATAATTTTTATTAAATATGGCTGGATTCTATCATCAGAAAGAAAAATGCATTTGCTGAGTTTGAAAACGGAAGAGATGGAGGGTGGGTGAACATGGTCTGGTTTAGAGCTGAGGGGCACGAATTGCTCTTGTATAAGGAGCTCTCACCTCAACCCCGTGGGCTGCTTTGTCCGCCCAATGCTACACACAATTGAGAAATGCGGTCAGGCACCATCTGCGGAGCTACACTTTCATGCACATACAGGTTCCCTTGATCCTTTTCCTAAAGTATGCAATTAGCATTTCAAATTAGACAAAGCATTATCGTTTTGATAAGACGGCCAGATAAAATGGATAAAATATGTATTTTAATTCTAGGTTTTGTTCAAGTTATGGTTTTATTCATGACTTGTATTTTTTAATTACTTCAATAAATCAATAAAACGTCACACATCAATCCCTAGAGTTTACCAGCTGGAAAACTGAGGGTGTGTCTTTAAAGGCAAAGAACTGAAATCCACATATGCTGTACTATGCTATGTTTAAGTTTCACAGTGAAGAAAAACAGTCAGACAAGAACCCCGATTGAAAAGAAATAGGCAAATACATATTCCCAAAATAATAATAATAACAATAAGCTGAACTTCCTGTAGAAAAAATATCCTAGGAATCCCTTCCTCAGACCTCCTAGGATTTCCCGTCTCTGCAGGCTCATAGAATGTTCGTGTCACCATCAGGTACCGGCTGCAGAGCTAAGCCAGTGCATTGTAGTCGTAGGTAGTACACAAACACACAAAGATGCCAATTCTTTCCAAATCCAATACCTCAGTACATCCAGCTGTGAGACGGAGAAGCCCAGCACCTTAAAAAAAAATTTAGAATGCTCTTCACATGAAGGTCCAACAGAGAAAGACTCCTTCAATACTAAATTATTGCAACTGAGTGCTGAAAATCTGGATGCTTCAGTAGAAGAGAATTAGACACAATGAACCAGACAACCTCTAATGCCTACTGTTAATCTTTTGGATTTAGGCATACAACACTAAATTTCTCATTAGAGTCCAGGATAAGCCTTTAGTAGTTACAGTCAAAAGTACACACAAAATACTAGCCATGGAAATCATTTTATTTTTCCTACTAGTTATTATTTCCATACTTTGCTATAAGCTGTTTCAAGTGATGAATAAGACTTTTGCTTCACCTCCCCAGATCTAGTTAGTAGCTATGAATATCTTCACAAGCTCCAGGGACATAATTCATTTAATAAGAAAAGAAGTAATAATATAAGTAATAGAACCATTAGGAGGAAAAAGGGAACATTATAATTACCATCAACAATATAGATGTTCTTCATGCACTGAAGTCCTCTCAACTTCTCTACATATGGGGAGCTAAAAGACTGAATTGATCACATAAATGTAATGTTCAGGTTTTGCATATACTCCTTTCAATTTTGAAGAGGTGGAAAGACGAGAAAGGCAGCCACTCTTGGGAAAAATACAGCTTGAGGCCCGAATTTTTCAAATATATCATCAAAAAGATTGTAGTAATGAGGAGAAGTGGGGGGAAGAAAGAGGACAGTGGCTAGCAGCAACTGCTGTCCACAAATCCTGACTTGCTCAAAACTTGCCTGCAATTGTAAGAGATCTCTCAATACGTTTGGCAAAAGCAGGATTTTCATATGACTTCTCCAACCATCTTACCACTAGATGCTTTCACTGAATATTGAAGATTTTCTGTGCGCTTATCAATTGAATCTCTTTGTAGCAGCATGCTCAATTACTCCTATGAGCGGTCTTCTATCTTTCTCCCACTTCTACATCACATCTCCCACACAGACATTTCCAAAACAAGCTAGTAAGCACAACAAAAAAGATCACATTAAGACTCTGTATTCATTTTGATTCATTTGATTTTGATTGCACACAGCAGAATTTTTAGCTCCAAAGCTTAGGGATTTTTATAATCACCGCAGATGTTATATTCAGTGCAGATGGAACTCTTGACTCAAAACCAGAGAGGTTCTGCACACTGTTACAAAACCGAACCCCTGCAGAGTGTGTGGAGGAAAAAAGCATTCAAAACCATTTTTTCTTGCAACTGCTCTCACACACGTCTTTGCCCGCACCCTCCTGAGAAGACAGATCCACTGCAATAGGGCTGCCTTGACAGCTAGCAGTATGCTCCTGCCAGCTGAGTGAAAATTTAGAAGGGAACCAGTTCATATTCAAACAGCTTCTACAGATTGCATCTGGATTTATACCAGCCGGGCCAAACAACTGGATTGTTCATTAAAATCATCTGATTGCCATGCACTTATCTTTGTGCTCACAACAAAAGAGAGAAAAAGAAAGAAGAGAAGCTTTTTTCAGTCCTTTGTACTATCATCTCTTTCTATTAGACTCTGCCTATTGGACAGAGATTTTGCCATGATTGGTTTCTTTGACATGTATTTCTATTGCTTTTCATCTGAAAGGAGAAGGTGGCTAAAAATTAAATGAATTGTTCATTAAATAGCCACCCCTGCTTTGAGAAAAGGTTATTCTTTCTTCAGATTCTTTGATGCCCTGTTAACGATGCCTTTCCTTTCAGAGGCTTTGTACGTAAAAGGCAAGCTCTTGGAGAAAAAAAAATTGGAAAATAAACCTTCTCCCCCCGCCATCCTTTCCATGATGGCAATTTAAAAGATAACTGTTTTGAAGCTAAAGTTGATTTCTGTTAGAAAAAGGCCCACTGTTTAAAATAGGAGTCTGCTACTGTTAGTAGATGATTGACAAGAAAAACAGTCCGGCAGAAGGAATAACCCGACTGGCTGATGGGGACTTGCAACAATGAAAAATAAAGTAGCGATCATAAGTCAAAGTGACTCCACTAAACAGTTTCTGGGCTAAAACCATGTTTTCTTTGCTTGTATTTTTGTTTTAACTATTGGTGCATTTAGACATAGCAGGAATGTAGGTCATCTCACATGAAACTACATCCTAAAATGAAAACACACACACAAAAAAATAATCTAAAAACCCCCAAAAAACAAAAAAAACCCCACCCAGATCCTTGCTTCACCCATCCTCAGTGCGTTTATAGTGCTGACGTTCTGAATTATGGGAGTACGGGCTCTGTGGATTGTGTGGTGGTTATTTTCTTTTGTTATCTTTCTTCTATTACTGCTAATACAATCAATTTAATGTGTTCTTATGAAAAAGGATAAGTGAGAGGAACAAAAGAAAAAAAGACAACAAAAATAGAGATATGCTTGGGATTACCATTTGTTATTGCTTGAACATTGCCTTATTCATTCAGGAATATGTATATAGGAATTCATTGGCCTAAGACCAAGAACAGTTTCTAGCCACATGAGAAATTTTCTGTTCTTCACCGCTAATATGAAGGTCAGCATGCACATAAAACACAGTTAAGTTCTCAAAATGAGGCGTTGGTGAAATTTAAGTGATGTATTAGCTTCATATTGTTTTATGCCAAGGGATACTTTCGTGTTCAGCTAATTACTAAAGTCTACACAGACCAAAATATCTGAACTCCAAAGTGTCAATACCTACGATCTCATGCCAGATGAAGAAAAATGATGCACATTTAAGTTCCTTGCCTTAAGAGAAAGAACATATGCCAGTTGTTTGGGTTTTTTTTAATTATTCTGCAGCACTGTTCACCAACTATGAACAAAGTGTCCAAAGAAGAGGCAATACATGGTACCTGAAATGTCCAAACTGACCGAACATATTAAATATGCAGTCCGCAACACTCAGCACAATTCTACAGCTACGCACTACAGGCCTCCGGTAGCGCTAAGGAGCACTCCTAAAACGTATTGGGGATGATCTTTTAATCCTTATTCACATCAGTAGTCATATCAATCTCAACAATAATACAGATATGAAAATGGGCAGCCAGATAAAGCTCTTAATTATACAGAGTTAAGGCATTTGAAAGACAACAACCAAGAACCCCATTAATTATCATTCTGGTTACTCTACTCTGCTGCTCTCATCCTCAAAACGTTTATACCCTCTGTGCAAAAGCCATTACCATATCCTACCAGACTAGGGCAGGTGGAGAAGTAATGAGTAAAGAAGACAGGAAAGAGGTTAAAAAAAAATACCAACGAAATGAGACTTGACCAGGAGGCATTAGTATTAATAGGCTAGACAAGGGATTCTGGAAGAGTCACTTCAAGAAGTGTTTGCGTGCAGTGCAGCAGCAGCATACACACAATTACACATAAAATAAAGAGCCTTCAGTATGCTGCCTGGGGAGCCGCTTAACTGGTTGGCTGACCCTTGCACTGGCTACATTCTAGCTGTGTTTGCTTTTTATTAATAAATATGTG